>JABYQS010000078.1:0-167998 GCA_022592435.1 Cerioporus squamosus
GGCTCTCTACACCACCTGCGGCAACTTTCCCACGCTCGAATTCGCCCAGGAGTCGAATTTGCAGCGTGCGGCGCACCTGGGACTGGTCTAACTAGAGCTAGATACGTTTTACTAGGAGTACTACTCGCATGTCTCACACTTCGGGAGGAGCTAGTCGGTCGGGGACGCCAGCACCAGCGGGATCGCAGACTCGGCCCAAGCGCCAGACCGCCACGTCAACCGCGTGTCAGCCTTGTCCGCTGCAGACCTCTTCAAGCACCACACAGACGACATCCAGGATGCCAAGAAGGCGCACGAAGTGCTCGCTGGGAGATTTCTAGTGCCCTCGAACGTACCTCCGGCTGTGGAGCACCTACTGGCGGCCTTACTCGCCCTAGCGCAGTCGAAGCCGGGCGCGCCGATCACGGTTCAGGCCCTCGTAGCGCTGTACCACTACGGGAAGGCCGCTTTCGAGACGGAGCTGGCGAACGGGGGGCTAACGCGACCGCGAAGAAGCTCGAAACGCAGCTGCAAGCGGCATTCAAGACGGCCACGGCAGACGCGCGCAAGCAGATGGAGGGTATGGTGCGAGGGATGCAGGACCAGGTTGCAGACTCGAGACGGTCTATGGGGGAAGCTGTTGCGGGAGCGAGCAAATTACTGGAGGAAGTCAAGACCGTGGTGGCGGACGGGGCTGTTGGGTCTACGTCCCCGGTGAGTCCTTCGCTTCGAGACCGAGAACATATGCGCAGGCTCTCCGTGCAACCGGGGGACCTCAGCTGTCGCCGCAGTGCGCCCGAGCAGTTCGCGCCGCGCAGCTGAGGGAGAAGCAGCTGCTAGTCGACGGCTCGAGCCCGACAGCGGAGAGCGGCTCTCGGCCGCGTGCCTAGTGGACAAGGCTCACATGGCCCTAAACATTATGAAGACGAGAAGGGATACGAGCTGCCGGAGGGCATTAAGATCCTCGCGGCATCTGTCCTGGCTAATGGGGGTTTGTCTACGAATTCGAGAGCGCGAGACAGCGCTGCCTGGTGGAAGCGCGATGGAATACTGAGGACTTCCAGAAGGGCCTCGGAGTGGGGGGCGCAGGTGAAGCGCGGCTACTACAATGTGGTGGCGGAGTACGTCCGGTTATGTTTGAGCCGGACAACCCGTATGACCTCACGGTGGTGGAGAGTGACAATGATATTCAACATTGCAACCTGGTGGGCGCGCTGGATCAAGTCCCCAGGAGAGAGAGCCCGGGGCAGCGCGTCGCGTTTCTACTGATCTCTTTCCTCCTCACTGCGCAGGACGCCAATCGCGCGGTGGCAGACGTCCTCTACATCGCGAGCAAGCATGTCATGGTCCGACGCGACCAGGAGGAGCCGCAACGGTGCGCGAAGTGTCACAAGTACGATCCGCCGCACCTTGCGCGGGACTGCAAGGCGATACACGAGACCTGCGCAACTGTGCGTCGATCACCATGGACTGCGGAGTGTACCGTACCCAGGCATGACGATCTCCCTCCCGGTGCAACCAACTGCAACAACGAGCGCGGGTCACGCCGCATGGGAGAAGTCGTGCCCCGCGTACAAGCAGGCGCTACAGCGGTTGCGGGCTCGGCGGCCTGAGGCGGGGTTCCGGTTCTTCCCATTGGCGGACGATCCCTACACCTGGGAGTCGGTGGACGGCGGTGAGGGGCTCTTCCCGACGAGACACGGTCAGGCAGGGCGGCGCAGCCCACCGAGACAGCTAAGTCGTTCACCTCCTGGACCTGTGCGGTCACAACGTGAAGGGAGCCTGCTCAGCGAACTCGTTGCAGATGCGATTGACAGCATAGATGGTAACTCCCCTCTCCCCCATCCTTGCCTGATGTCGGACACACTCGCGACACTCCGGATCTGGCAGCAAAACCTCAACAAATCTCTCGACGCACAAAGCTACCTCATCAACACAGCAAAAGAGGATCAGTACGACGTCATCGCGATACAGGAGCCATACATGGATTGGAACAAGCTGACACGCGCGCATTCCCGCTGGATCGTTCTGTACCCCTGCGGACACCATGATTCACGGAGCGTGTGCGTGCGGTCACGCTGGTCGCACCAAGATATCCACCAAGGCATGGTACCAGGTCGAGAGCAAGTGCCCTGACATGACTGTGGTCTCGTTCAAGACAGCAGACGGTGCGCGTACACACCTGTTCAACCTCTACATTGACGGAAATCACGACAGGACGCTGCATGCAGCTGCACGGCTGGCGCACAGCTGCGCCGGCAGTGCGAGGGCCAGGGACCGCAGTACTTCGTCTGGCTAGGGGACTTCAACCGCCACCATCCGACTTGGGACGACCCGCGCAACGGGCACCTCTTCACTCCCAAGTTCTCTCGAGCGTGCACAACTGCTGATAAACTATTACTCTGATCTAGGCATGACAATGGCGCTGCCGCCGTCGTTGCCCACGCTGCGCGCATCCCGCACGAAGAATCTCACGAGGCCCGACAATGTCTTCTGCTCCGAGGAGCTACTGGAGCGAGTGTCGCTATGCAAAGTCGACATGGTCTACCAGGGTCCCAAGGCGGACCATTTCCCGATCATCACCCACCTGGAGGTGCCGCTGGCGAAGGCGACAGTGGAGCGGCGGCGCAACTTTCGAGCGGTGGATTGGGAGGAGTTCAGGAAGACACTGGCGGACGGGCTCGAGACGGCGCACCTCGTAGAGCACATCGACTCCCCCAAGACTTCGACCACACCCTCGAGGGTCTACTGGCAGCCATTAACAAGGCGATCGAGGAGCACGTTCCGTTCACGACCATCACCCCGTACACCAAGCCCTGGTTCACGAGCGAGCTCGCAGAGGCGCGCAGAAAGATGCACGATCTGGCGCGGGAGGCGAAGGCGTTCAAGTCGGACACCGCGCACCCGGCGCATCGAGCCTACCGGAAAGCCCGGAACCAGTACACTGACCTGCAACGGTACTCGAAGAAGGACTGCTGGGCTTCGTTCCTGGAGAATACCGACGACACCACGATCTGGAAGACCAATCGGTTCCTGAGCAGAGGTCCGACGGATGGCGGCAAATCGTGCATACCGGCACTCAAAGCAACGAGCGAGGACGGGCAGGCGGTGCTGCTTACAGACAACGTGGATAAAGGAGCTGAGTTCTACAGGACTTTCTTCCTGCCGCGCGTCGACGACACTGAAATCCCAGCTGACCAGGAATACCCAGAGCCCAAGTACGCTTTTGAGCCGATCACGGATGAGCAGGTACGGCGCGCCATCCGGCAGCTGAAGTCCTTCAAGGTTCCGGGCCCAGACGGAATCCCCAACGAGGTGTACCGAGCGACGGCGGACGTCTTGGTCCCGGTACTGGGCCGACTCTTCCGCGCGACCTTCGAGCTGCAATACTACCCAGAACGGTGGAAGATCTCGGACACTGTGGTCCTGCGTAAGCCAGGAAAGACGGACTACACGGTGGCGAAGGCGTATCGGGGCATAGCGCTGCTAAGTTGCCTCTCGAAGATTCTCTCCCGCTGCGTTGCTAACGTTCTCGTCTACCACGCAGAGAAGCATGGCATGCTGCCAAACCATCAATTCGGAGGTCGTGCAGGCAGGCAGACCACTGACTCGCTGCACCTGGTCCAGAAGACAGTGAAGGATGCGTGGCGGAGGGGTAAGGTTGCGGCGGCACTCTTTCTGGACATCAAGTCCGCTTTTCCAGCTGCGGTCCCGGAGCGTCTCTACCACATCCTGCGCATGCGCGGGGTGCCAGTGGAGTACGTCCAGTGGCTGAAGGTCAAGCTGACGGGTCGCCGGACCATCCTCAAGTTCGACGACTTCGTGTCCGACATGTTCCTCATCGAGCGCGGCATCGACCAGGGTTGCCCCCTCTCTGTCATCCTCTACGCATTCTACAACGCGGCGCTGGTCGAAGCTGCGAACCCATCGAAGGGAGAGACAGCTGAGGGCTCCATGGACGACGTTGCGGTACTTGTGACTGGGCGCACGTTTGGGGAGGCGCATGCACAGCTCAAGGACTTCATGGAGCGCGGAGGGCGGCGCAGAGGCCTGGTCAGCCACACACCACTCCCCCTTCTCCGTCGATAAGTTCGGTCTTGTGAACTTCTCGCGCAAGCTCAGCATCAAGCGAGGCCGTCTCGGACCTGCCTTGCAGCTGCGGGGACATCGCGTCCAGGCTGCCCCCTACCACCGCTTTCTTGGAGTTCTGGTCGACTGCGAGCTCCGTCACCATCCACAGGTTGCAGACGCCTTTGCCAAAGGGACAGCGTGGACAGCGCTCATGAGACGCATGGGACAGTCAAGACTCGGGCTGCCGTTGGGGACGCTGTTGCGCCTCTATCTGGCGGTCGCAGTCCCGCGCATCCTCTACGCCGCTGACACGTTCTTGCTCCCGGTGAGGAAGGCGACGGACCAGAAGGCTTCCTCCGGGACGGTGGGGCACATAAAGAAGCTGGCGCAAATCCAGCGGCAGGCCGTCATCATTGTCACAGGTGCCATGAAGACAACTGCCACCGATGCACTGGAGGCGCACCTGCACCTGCTCCCTTTCGACTTGCTCGTCGACAAAATCTGCTTCCGCGCCGCAGCTCGCCTCTGCTCTCTTCCCTCCTCACACCCTCTGCACACCCATGTCAAGAAAGCCTCCAAGCCAGTTGGGTCGCACTGATCGCGTATGCACGAGCTGCTCCAGCTGTATGCCCCGCGCATCTCTCAGGACAGGATGGAGAAGGTTGCCGCGTTTCGTCACCCACCGCACTGGGAGCCAGCGCACCAGACCGACATTGCCAGCTCGAAGGAGGAGGCGGCGGAGAGCGAGACCCGGTGGGTCCAGCGCGAGGGGCTGCGGATCTACTCGGACGGGTCGGAGCTGGAGGGCGGAGTTGGCGCTGCGGCAGTACTCTTCAACGCGCGCGCAAGGCAGTGGAAGTCGCTGCGCCTCTTCCTGGGGCCGGCCGACGAGCACACCGTGTATGAGGCGGAGACAGTCGGGGCCATCCTGGGAACGGAATTGGTCAAGAGGGAGCGCAGGGTTGGTCGGGTCGCCTCCGTGGCGCTGGATGGCAAGTCGGCGATCGAAGGGTCTCTGGTGCGCGAGGCACGTCCTAGCCACTACCTCACCGATCTGCTGCACGACCGGATCACGGCGACAAGACGACAGCATCGGAACCTGGAACTCACGCTGCGGTGGGTCCCCGGACATGAGGAGATTGCCGGGAACGAGCAGGCCGACTGCGACGCCAAGCTGGCAGCCTCCGGTGACTCTAGCTCGGTTCGCCTCCTCCCAGCAGCACTGCGTCGACCTCTCCCTGTCAGCCTGTCAAAAGCGAAGCAAGTATACAACAAGGAACTCGAGGCGCAAGCAGCCAAGCGTTGGCGAGACTCTGTGAGGGGAAAGAAGCTCCGGCGAGTGGATTCTGCGCTGCCCTCTGACCGCTTCAAGAAGCTTGTTGCGCCCCTGCCGCGGCGCAACACTTCTCTACTGATCCAACTTCGTACAGGACACGCGCCGTTGAACCACCACTTGCACACAATTGGCCGGGCGGACACACAGCGGTGCTCGGGGTGCGGCGCAGCGAAGGAGACGGTGATGCACTTTGTGCTGCAGTGCCCAAAGTTCTCCTTGCAGCGCCGCGTCTTTCTAGGCCCGCTGGGACGCAATGGATCTCGTCTCGACTACCTCCTGTCAACGCAGGAGGGCATGGACCGGCTCTTCAAGTTTGTCAACGCCACCCGGCGACTGCACCACACGTTCGGCGACCTACAAACTGCGGACCGCAAGGACGCCGACAGCACTGGTGACGATCGCGCTCCAGCGCAGCGCCGCATGCGGCAGACCACGCTGAGATTCCGTTCTTCTTCATGATCCTCTTCGCGCTCGCTGATCGCATGCTTGGGTTCTGCAGCTCATCCTTGGCTTCTGCGTATCTCCCTCTTCTCTCATACCTACTAGTTTGTCCGGTGAGTGCCAGACGTGTGCATCGGCGGCTGTGCCATCGTCAGGAGCAGGGGAGTTCTGACATGGGGAGGGGCAACCGACCCATGTACCCCGTCTAGAGATTATGAGTAAAGATGGCGCTAGCCCACGGTTTACCAACCTGCTGCCTTACCCCTGGAGGGTCGGGCGGTGGCGGCGGTCACGGTGCATGCGTCCTGGCACTCGCTGGGACTCCCTACTGTACCTCATGCTACCACACTTACTCACCTCCCAGCATCAGCTTCTATCCCTTCGGGCGTCCTCGGACACCGGGGGCCACTGTTCTACGTAGATTCGTTCCGCTCTCTCGCGACTGTAGTGTAACGCACGCTTGTATTGTGTCCGACATGGGGCTAGGCCCTAACGGGACAATAAAAGGATTTGAAGAAGAAGAAGAGCAGACACGGGCTCGCCGTCGTACAGTCCTGGGTATCGGAATTCGTACATCCGTCCAACCTTGGCCGCATTCTTCACGACGTTCTGAGCGAACGGCAGCCGAATGTCTTGATAGATCTGGAAGACTTCCGCGACGCGGGATGAAGTGACTCGAAAGTCAGAGAGCATGAGGCCGAGTAAGTAGGCGTCCTACGAGGGTGTTCAATCGGTCATTGCAATTCACAGGATACGTTCGTGACGAACCTCTATTGCCTGGCCTCCACCCGCGCCAAAGTGCGTCTCCATCGCGTGTACCTGATACCGAACGTCAGGAGACTCGCTCGTCAAGTATCGGTCATAGGACTCACTGCATCCCCAATAAGGGCGACTCGCCCGCTCACCCAGAACGGAAGATCGTCTACTTTATGTATACCCCACAACGTTGGCTTCTCGACACACTGCACCACAATCAGATATTGCCAGCGTACAGGGTCAGTTAGACGTACTGATATCATCTGTCCGACTTCGGGCTCCCAGCCCGGGAAGTGCGAAGCCAGCTCTTCGGTCGTGGCGTCAGTCACCCACTTCTTTGGGTACGTCGTCCCTTCCCCTCCTGGGATAGTGACGAATGCGATCCAGTTCAAGTATATCCCGTGCGATATTGGATACGTGATGATGTGCTGCACATGCTAGCTTTCAGAACATAGCGATCTAGCAAGTGTGATACTACGCACCTTTCCCTTTCCGCTATACTGGACCGGTCCGAGTCCAGAGGTCAGCAAGCCACTCGAGGTCGGAGATTGAGCGAGTACTCACGCTCATAGGACACTTCACCTCCAATGCCCTCAGCGCGGGATTGACCTCTCGCATCTTCTCGGTGGGAAGTAGGTATCTGTAAGCTACCGTCCCAGTCCACTTGGGAACGGCATGTCTACAGCGGTCGCATTCCTCCGGCTTAACCCTCTCTGCGCCAGTACAGTCGCGTTCATGCGCGAATTGATACATGGCCGTTCGTGTCTTCGAGTTGATGCCGTCAGCGCCGATGATCACATCGGCCTCCGCCGTAGTGCCGTCCTTGAAGTGGAGCACGTAGGCTGTCGTGCCCGGACCGTTCCCCATAGACTCCTCATATCGGACGAGCTTCTTCGAGGTGTGGATTGAGCAGCTCGCGGGAAGGTTTCGTAAGAGGACATCGACCATTTCTGCACGATGCATTGTAGTTGAGCCATCTGTGGATAGTTGCGTCTCAGTGCTGGTCGCGGGGGGAGGGGCTGAGTCGACGGCACTACTCACTTGGTATCATCACAGCTCCGTACTCGTATCCATCACGCTGCCAATCCGACTTGCGCAGGATGAACGCAGGTTCTGTGAGATGTGAGGAAGACATCCTCTCGTGACTCGGAGGGTATACTCACTCAAATCTGCACCGCCTGCTTGCTGTTCCTCTCCAACACATGGATCTTGCCTGGCAACCTTGCCCGAAAGTTGCTCATAGATACCGAGCTCACGCATGATCGCCCACGTCCGGGCCCATACTGAGATACCCGCTCCGACGGTCGTAATCTCCGGCCCCGCCTCGTACAGGTCAACCTTGATAGGAGAACCTCGCTCCTCGTAGCGTCCAAGGGTGACCGCCAAAGTCAGCCCAGCGATGCCTCCGCCACTATCAAAAGGCTTATACAGTGAGAAATCGTCATGAGGTGCATAGCGAGACCACGTACACTATAGCGAGCCTGAATCTCGGAGTCGCATCAGGAGCTGCTGCAGGACCTGGCCCGTCTGGCATGGTGTACGATCGTCAGGTGAGAGTGAAGGAGAACAGGGCGCACGGTTCGACGCGAGAGGTGCTTGAAAAGCTTCCTTTACCACGTCCATTCTTATAACGCATTCCCACCAACCGTCGGGGGACGTCATCGAGGCCCGTGTACCATGACGCGACATACGCAGCACTGTTCGCACGAAGATATCCCGTCTGATGCCAGTGCGAGACCGTTTTATGCGCAGGCGGAGACTAAGCGGAGGCTATCATCCACTCTAGTCAGCCAGCCTGGCCCAGCCACCCCGTCGTGCGAGCCTGCGCGACGATAGTCGTGGGTGTTGCTTGAACTTAATAGCTTCTAAGACAGATATGGTGCTGTTATCCGAGTACTCTTTGCCCCGATCGGACTTGAAGCTGAAGATACCGCTGCAGTGACAAGTGCACCCACAGTTAGCACCGAGCGTACGGACATTCCGAACGGCACCTGCCTTTATGCGCTGTGCCATGTAGACAAAGCTTGCGTTAAGACAGTGATGGTTCTGTTATACTTGCGGAGTAATAGCTATGGCATTAGCGGACCCACTCCGCTCCCGAAATTCCTTACTCGAGTTTTGCGATCGGATGACTCCCGCAGATATAACGGATGGCGAACTTGCTAAGACATCGACTGATGGAACTTGCTGCGGAATGGACGACATTACGTGGTTCACGAACACGAGTCACTGTTCTGTGGAGACATGGCCATCGTAACCTCACTCGTGCCGATAGGTCAGTACACGAATTCCCGGAGTAAACTGATCGGAATGACACTCACCTACTGAACAACGGCAAACTACATGATCGGACATACCCTCGACCAGTAGTGCCTGGCCTTCCTCACCGCGCCCATGTCACGCTGCTTCTGGCGGAACAGCGCCTCGTACCGGCCCTTCGCCTCGTCCCACTGGTCCTCCACACGTTCCTTGACCTGCCACGACCACACATGCTCGATCGCCCTCCCCAACTCGCCCAGCCTCTCCTTCGTTACCTGGAGCTCGTCTTCCCTGGAGTTGGCAGACACCGGAGCACCGTCGTAGAGCCCGGGGTAGTCGAACTCGCACATGTGTCCCACCTTGTCTGACCTGTGGACGACACCGAGCCCGAACGGCAAGCGGATGTCCTGGTATATCCGGAGTACGTCGTCCACACGCGCCAGGGTAGTCCGTGGATCGGCTAGAAGGCGGCCAAGGATGAAGGCGTCCTGGTCACAAATGAGGATGAGCTGCATGTCTGATCCAGAACGCAGAAGGTTATCAAACGCATACCTCGATTGCCTGACCCCCGCCGGAGCCGATGTGAGGCGTCATGGCATGGACCTAGGAGATGGGGATATTCATGATCGACAGGATGAGAAGACGAGCTTGAGACAGTAGCTTTTTTACTTACTGCATCTCCCATGAGTGCGACTCGCCCGCGCACGGAGAAGGGCAGGTTGTCCAATACATGGATCGCCCACACGGTCGGGTTTTCTACGCACTCCACGCACGATGTTAGCAATGAACGCTCGCGTACACTTGCCACCACTTACACGGAGCATCTGCTCGACTTCTGGCTCCCAGCCAGGGTACTGCGACACGATCTCCTCTCGTGTGGCGTCGATCACCCACTTGTGCGGGTATATCGTACCTTCAGCGCCTTTCTCGGTAACGAAACCGACGAAGTTGACGAACTTCCCATGTGAGATGGGATACGTGACGATATGCTGTATAACAGGTCTGTTCGATGGATCTTTCCCTGCGTGAAAGGCAGACACACCTTGCCCTTCCCCGAGTACTACGCTCCGGATCGTCAGAGATGTCAGCTGGCCGGACACGTAACTAGTCACTCACGCTCAGCAAGGCTGGTGTATCGAGTGCCCGGTGCGTGGGATTGATCTCCCGCAGGCGTTCTGAAGGGATGAGGTAGCGGTACGTGACTATCCCCGTCCACTTCGGCGTCGCATGCTTGCATCGACCGCACTCCTCGCGCTTCGTCGCCTCGGGATTGGTACACTCCGCCTTGTGCGCCAAATAATACATCGCCGCACGCGTCTTGGACTTGATCCCGTCGGCGCCGATGACGACGTCCGCGACCTCAGTCGTTCCGTCGGCGAAATGCAAAGCGTAGGTCGTCTCGCCGCCCTCCGAGACTTCCTCGTAGCTAAGGAGCTTCTTGGAGGTATGTATTGCACAGCTCTTGGGGAGGTGGCGGAGCAGCACGTTGACCATCTCTGCGCGATGCATGGTTGTGCCTCCGTCTAGTATGGTACAGGGGTCGTGTCAACGCAGAGCGCAAGTTTCACAGAAGCAGGAAGGGGACAAACTTGGCATCATAACGCGTGCGTACTCAAACCCCTCCTGTGGCCAGTCCGACTTGCGATAGAAGAACGCCGGCTCTTCGTGGAAAGTCAGTGCCAAGACGAACAGAGTGATGTGATGTGCCAACTCACTCAGATGCTCGCCGTCGCTGTTGTCATTAGCCTTCACAGCTTCGCTTGCAAGCTCCTCGTAGAGCCCCAATTCCCGCATGATTACCCAGGTCCGCGGCCAGACAGAGATCCCGGCGCCGACCGTAGTAATCTCTGGTCCGGTCTCGTACATGTCGATCTGGATGGGAGAACCGGGATATGCATAGCGTCCTAGAGTCACAGCGAGGGATAATCCAGCGATGCCGCCTCCGCTGCGAACGTTGAGTACACAAGGTCATGGATGGTGTTATGTAGGATACACGTACACAATTGCCAGACGAAAACGCGGTCTTGGCGGGTCCAGGTCGCTAGACATGGTACGTCGATTAGACTGAGCAGGGGAGAGCGAGGACCACTGCTCCAAAGCCGAACGTCATGGCCCAGGTAGCGACCTCCATGCCGTCACGCAGTTCTAAGTTAGCAGTATCCCTGAGTCCACGGGGCGCGGTATCAGAATGAGATGTTCCCAAGGGATTGTGAGAGAACCTGACACGGGGTGACACGGTCGGGTTCGGGGAGCCGCGGTGCAGGTTGCGCGGCCCTGAGGACGGCTTCACAAGGCTTAGCTGCTGGCTGCGCTATATTCGACCAATACCATCGTCATGACTTGCGGATACACTTCCGGAGTCCGCCAGTGTGAGATTTACGTCCAATCGAGGCCTTCCGTATAAGGACTATTCCTGAACGCCATGATAAGCCGACATAGACGCAAATAGATGTGTGATGTTCGGCAGTCGGCGTGACAGCACTTGGAGAACAGCACGGTCTGCGGGTGGTGGCTGAACGTGAAGAACTGGCTCCGCGTTCCAGGGCAGGGCAAGACTACGGACTCACCTATGCGTCAACAAGTATATCCATCGCCGAGTTCTTCTTCCAAGCATCTCCGCTCCGACATTGAACGTTATTCAACACCTAGAGACCTCTTGGCCATGCTACCTTCTCCGAGGATGGAGACTCACCACATATATATTCTTAGTGAAGACTCTCCCTTGCGTCGCTTGCCTCGGAAGAGAAGTCCACCGTAACTCCTGCCCGAATGTTGCGGAGATGAGGCTTCGGACTAGCAAGGTTTGCCTAGGGTGTCTGCAAAACTACAATTCAGAAAGGGAAACCGGATTGTGATTGCTCAAGAGACGACATCGAGCTACATGGAGGTTGCGTAACAAGAAGAGTTTGCCGGTAAGCGCTCGCTCAATTTCTCAGTGAAAACTCAAGATAGATCTACATAGAGACCGCCAAGGGCACGACCTCCAGAACGAGAGAACGAGTAGACTGCTGCATTCAGGACCACTCTGACACTACCGTACAACATTATGGAGAGGCGTATGTACATATGTACATGATGAGACGCTACACTAACTAGTAAGTTCGGGGGGATCACGGGAGAATGCAGGGTATACTACACGCACGGGTCCATGCGACGAAGAAGTTCGAATCTACGCGTAACGGAGGGAAGCGGAGAGAAAGATGGACGGCCGCGGATACCAGAGGACTAGAGCGGGGAGTTGACTAGGCGGTAGTGTCTCATGCAAGGAAGTCCATGTGCCGTAACGGTAAAGAGTGTGAGGATCACCGTAGAGAGCAGAGTCACTACGGTATGAGTGTCAGCGGACAGCCAGGAAAGTTCAATGCAAGTAACACAGGTCCGTCATCCGCAGCGGGATGCGAGTGTATGATACGACTGTACAGTCAGGACGGAACAGAGAGCGGACGCACTGGCCCATAGCTGGGGGATAGTGCAGCAGAAAGAAACACAGCGTCACGAGAGCAGTCCTTACGATACGATGAGGCGAGATGACAAATGAGACAGTCCATGAAAAGCACAAGCGTCAGAAACGCGACACGCGAGCAACAGCGGGCGCACCGCACGCGGGCATCCGACCAACCGGGGGGGACAGAACTGGGAAAGCCGAGAACAGAGCAGGCCACGTAGTCTGCAGCTTACAAGAGCAAAGACGCGAGGACACCGGCAGCCGCGACCGCGACCGCATTGCCTAGCGACGAGGACAGAGCGCGAGCGCCGTTGTGGTCCTGCTGGCGGTCCTGAGTCGGCGAGGCGGTGGTACTAGACGTGGTCGAGGTCGAGGTCGAGTTCGCAGAGGCTGACGGCCATCCGACGCCGTTGTATGTCGCACGGATGATCTTGGCAGCTTGTTCCGCGAGACCGTATGTCGGGGCTTGTAACTGTTGACAGATCGTCGTCAGCATCAGCAACCCCGGGGAACACCGAATTGCAAAGGAACTTACGTGAGCGGCGAACGAGATGGGGAAGACGGAGGCGTCTGCGACGCGGACGTTCCCGAGGCCATACACCTTCAGGTTCTCGTCGACGACACCGCCCTGCTCGCGCGGCAACATCGCGCACGAGCACGACGGGTGGTACTCCGTCCCGATGTTCTGCGCCAGCCAGCTGTCCCAGTCGTCGTCCGTCGACACGCTCGACCCGGGGGTGACCTCGTCGCCAATGACAGCGCTCAGGGGAGCAGTACCAGCAATCTTGCGTGCGAGCTTGAGGCCCTCGCGGAGGATGACGGTGTCGGCGGTGTGCGATAGGTACTGCGGGTCGATCGCGGGCTGTGCGAACGCGTTGTTCGAGGTGATGTAGACCCGGCCTTGCGAGAAGGGGTGCTGGAGGGCGGCCTGGATCTGTATGACGTTCGAGTCGGCGCCGCTGCCGGTGAGCGCGAGGAGGATCTCGACCTGGCCGATGGAGCTCATGAGGAAGGTATTGAGCGTGGTGTTGTAGATGGTCTCGTAGCCCTTGATGACGGTGGCGTCCGTGCTGGGGACGAGGCTGGTTGATAGCTCGCTCGCAATCTGCGACTTGAAGTCGGACGCGGAGTCGCCGAGCAGATCGGTGATGTTGACGTATGCGGTCGCCGAGTTGATGAACGAGAGGAAGGCGGGCGAGCTGTCGCCCGCAGCGTGCAGGGACGCGGCAGTGTCCGACGTCGTCTTGAATGTGACGGCAGTGCTCTGCGCAGAGCTCAGTCAGCGATCGAGCACATGCGGGAAACGCGAGACACGCACGATGTGGTCCTGCAAGTGCTGGCCGACGCCCGGCAGCTCGACCTGGACATCGACACCAGCAGCCTGGAGCACGTCCTTGGGACCGACGCCACTCAACATCAGGACTTGTGGGCTTCCGACAGCACCGCCCGCGAGAATGACCTCCTTCCTGACCGAGACAGTCTGCTTGGCAGCACCGGCGGAAGTGGCCCACTCAACACCAGTAGCGGTGAGATTGTTCGAGTTCGAGGCGTCAAAGATGATGCGGGTGACAGTCGCGTTGGGGAGGATCGCGAGGTTGGCACGCAGCGGGAGCGGGTCGATGTAGGCCGAACGGGCGTACGAGCGGGTCCAGTTGGTCGGGTTGATAGACGAGGTAGCAATGAACGCGCCAGAGCTGTCGCCATTGTACGCATCGTCATTCACTGCGACGCCGATGTTGCCGAGCGTCTCTGTCCAATTTCCAACGACAGGGAGGGTGCTGCGGCGCGAGGTCAGCGCGAGTTGTAGGACCAGGGCAGCGCACTCACAATCCGGGATAGGTCGCGTGAACGGGACCGTTCGTGCCGCGGCTCGAGGCAACGTACTGGATGCGCGCCTCGGTCTGGATGTCCGAAGACGGCGGGGTGAACGTCTCGCTCTCCTTCATCGTCTCGAACATGCTGTCCCAGGTCCACTTGTCGCTGCCGATGAGGCTCGACCACGTGTCCACCTCCAGCTTCGACGGCCGGATGTGATACATACCATTCATGGCTGACGAGCCGCCGAGAACCTTACCGCGCGGCCAGGGAAGGTTGCGGCCGCCCGCATTCGACTGCGTAATGGTCGTATACGCCCAGTCGTACGACGTGCCCGGAAGGCCGGAGTAGTAAGCCATTACAGGCGTGTCTGCAGGCGCGGATCGCGCGCGTTTCAGCATGATATCATCGTGCACGGGCGAGCACACGAGGGGAAAACGACGTACTGATCCTGTTTGCGACGGCGTCACCCGTGTCGCCTGCCTCGAGCACGAGGACGGTGGTGTTGGCATCCTCGGAGAGGCGGGAGGCGATCGCGAGCCCTGCGGTGCCTCCGCCTACGATGACAAAGTCGTAGGAGTCGTCGATTTGCCCGTCGTAGCGGATGTTGCGCTTCCGGAGGTCGCGGCTAGAGTGATCATGGTAGATGTCGCGGTGGCCGCTATTGAAAGCAAACGCGAGCTCGGAGAGCGAAACGGTCAAGGCAAGGAGACCCAGAGACCGCATCGCTGCGAGAGGAGAGGGGGAGAGGGAGAGGGTCGTAAGTAAAGACTGACGGGTGTTAGTCGAGTCGTAATAATGTGCTGGGGGGCGTCGGCGTCCTGCAGGACTTTTATGACGGTCCGGGATCGGGAGGGACGCCAAGGCCCCGGATGGAGGACGCACAGCTTCGCTCAGTTCCGCTGATTCGGTGCCGTCTGGATCGTCTCCAAAAGCCGAGCTCGAACGGGCGAGAGTTTGTCCGACCTTCGCTGGGCCAGCGCTGGCCATGCCGAGAGCGACCATGTCACATCTTCCGTGCCGTCACTCGGCAACGGTCACACCAGACGGCAACTTGACCAGCCCTCCTCCAACGTTTTCTTTCGCCACAACGCTCATTCACAAGGTATCCCAGAGACTACCCGGTCATTTGGTGAACGATGATCATTGCGATCACCAACGTACATGCCAAGCCGGCAGCAATGAGAATGTCACTTCGTGCTGTGACCGCAGTGGCTTGACGTCGGTGGTAAGGGAAAATCTTCGAGCCTTCCTTTCAGCGGCCGGGCATCGATTTCCGTCAGATTGGTATCGATGCTCGATCAAGTACTGTACCGGCCACTTAGTATCAACTGCAATAACTTCTCGGGAAGCAACAGCAAGGCATCATCGTCGTTGCACTCAGTCATACTGACACTGTGCCAACGCTCGTGCTGTCATGATCGTCCTTCGGATCCTGCAAGCACACGCCCTTGCAGTGCTGGTCAGTTTCGGCCTCTCGATGCCGATGTTGTGGCGGCCCGCGTGTGACCGGGAATAACGCGTACGCCTGCTTGCAGATTGAGCTGCGGATCAACGCGGGCGGCGGATAACATGCTCACCGAGCTTAGCCGTCAGCGTCTGGATGGTCGAAAAAGGAAACGAGAGCGCCGTCCGGCCCATCACGACATCTTGTACGCTCTTGGTATGATGGTCCTGAGAAGGTCAGATGTGGCGAAACAGATGGCTTTCGATAGTGCAAAATGGCCCCAAAAGAGTGGCTGGAGATAGAGGACCCATGTCGTGCGATGCTTGCGGGCCGGCGATCGGCCACAAACCGACTCTCAGGCTGTGCGGCAGGAAAGTTGCGCGTACTTACGCTGCCTGCAGCGACCAAGACTGGGAGGTGGACAGAACGGTCGGAGGAGCTGGGTTGAATGTCTACAAGGAGCAACGGAGGCCTTTTAACGGTACAAAGCGTTCGATGATAGCAGCTCCGAGCCCATAGGATGCTCTGCAGAGGAAAGACGCGACACGACGCGCTCTGTTACGGTCACGTGCCTATGTGCGAGTCGAGTCGCTTCTGAGTTCTGTCCTCCACCCAGTTCGCGAGATCACGCGTAGAACGAAAAGGCTCTCTGAGATCTGCAACGGAAAGCTGCAAAGCTGCTACGCCTCGTTGATACGTCCGCGGAAGGCTACAGATTAGTACATTGCACTGCCGGCCCGGGGAACGCCACAGGTATCGCATGGCCACTGAGTTCTGCTAGCGAAACGCACAATCCAAAGACGTACACTGAGAGATTCATTGCACCGTCAAAGTCGTGTTCAGGAACGTCTGGTCGCTCGTTCCAACCTTGACCGAGAACACCCCAGGCTCGACGACGAACTTGTTGCTCAGCGACCACACGGCGAGCTGCGTCGAGTTCACACGTATCTTCACCTTCTGCGATTCTCCCGGTCTGGACGATCGGTCAGCATATTCCAAGCACCAAGCATAGGGGGCTCGCGGGTAAAGCCGAAGGAAAGGACGTACGCGAGATTGACTTTCTGGAAGCCCACGAGCTCCTGGTTCGGGGTGACGACGGAGCTAACGAGATCTGTCACGTATACCTGGGGACGAGTAAGAAGCGGGAAGCCTCCATCGTAACTGCGATCGCATACCTGGACGACTTCCTTTCCTTCCTTGTCGCCGGTGTTGTGTACCGTCACCGACACGCTAACGTCTTCGTTGGTACCGATGGTTGACTTGGATAGCTGAAGGTCCGTGCTGCGGATACGGGTCAAGGAAATTCAGGATTATCGGATGTGGGCGTGACTGACTAGTTGAACGTCGTGTAGCTAAGGCCGTGTCCGAAGCTCCACAGCGGGACAGGGCTGTCAAGTACATACTACAGCCAGAGCCTCTCAATCGCTGTGCAAATTGGCGGCAACGATACGACGACGAACCTGATGGCCAAATTTGAGAGTCCCGTCATCCAAGACTTCGCCAGGGTCGATGAATCGCGCGCCCTTCAGGTAGTTGTAGAAAACGGGTGTTGTGCCGACGCTCCTTGGGAAGGATACGGGCAGTTTCCCTGCACCACGGCAATCTGTCAGTTCAAAGCCCCGGGCGAGACCCTAGATTCGGTGCATACCAGAGGGGTTAACATCTCCGAAGATGACCTCCGCAAGCGCCAGACCTCCGAGCTCTCCGGGATAGAACTGCTGTACGACAGCGTCCGCGTCTGGCGTTGAATACAGAGAACATAAGCACACCAACCCTCCACAAGCACTGAACGCATAGATGGACTCACGCGCTTGGATCCAGGGCTCCGCTACCGGCTTGCCACTCACGAGCACCACGATGACCGGCTTGTTCGGAACAGCGTCCCTCACTGCCTGCACGAGCTGTAGCTGTGCCCCGACCAAACCAAGGTCGGACAGGTCGACGTGTTCGCCAGTGGTCGCGTTCGTGCCGGGGGTCCACAGGAGCGTCTGGTCTAGGGACCACGTGCCGACCATGACGACAGATGCGTCGGCGGCCTTCGCGGCGGCGATGGCGGCGGGTATGCCTGAAGGATCGTTCGACCAGAGTTCGCAGCCTTGCTCGTAGGTGATCTTGACGGATGTGTTGGAGAGGCGCTGGGTGAATCCGGCGAGCGGGAGATACCATTGTTTGAGGCGTTGAAGAAGACGTAGTCGCCGAACTGCAGCGGCGCATAGGTCAATATTGGACCTGAAGCAAGGGAGAGAACGTACCGAGACACGGTCCACTTGCGGCCCAATGAGGGCGAGAGAGCCGATGGACTCGCTCAAAGGAAGGGCGTTGTTCCTATTTTCGAGTAAGACGATTGTCTCCTGCTCCATGCTGTGTAGTAGTTCTCTCGTCTCCGGGGTTCGGAGAGTGGTTAGGTAGTCCTCGTATGGGTACGGATCTGTGCTGACTATCAGTGAGTGTCCGAGTACGTACACAAGGATACAAACTCTCGAACAACCCAAGGGCGAACTTGGTGCGAAGCATCGCCTTGACCGTCTCATCGACGTACTTAACGTCGACCGTGCCAGCCCGGACTTGATCTGCCAGACGTGGTGAGTCACAGTCTCTGTACCTGGTGAAGGTGTCGCGTACCGGGAGTGTCAGGAACGTGTAAGTGCCACCACCCATTTCTCCGCTGAGACCGTTCTCCAGCGTGATTTTCGCAGCGCATTCCCGAGAGTCACACGTGCCATGCTGGTTGATGAGCAGGTCAACAGAGCCAGCGTCGGTCGTGACCCAGTACTTGTATCCCCATTCGTTACGAAGCTACGCGTGTAAGAAGGGTCAGACTCGATAGGTAAGCGTTCTCTGCTAGCTGCAGACTCACAATGTCGGTGAGGAGGTCTGTCAGGGTAAGGAGTCACGGAGTTCAGCAAATAACATATGACTCATACTGGGAACGTACGTGTGTTTGCAATCGCAGGAATACCGTCGTAGCTCGAGTAGGCGGTCATGATAGACAAGCTCTCGACGCATGCCCGGTTAAACGGCTTGAGATACATGGTGCGCAGCTCGCGCTCTCCGCCGCTGACTTGTGCGGTGTTCCTAGTCGTGGATAATCGGCGTGCCATTCTTTCGGGCGAAGAGTGAGGTTTACTCACAGTCCGCCCTGAGGACTTCCAAACGCGGCGAAGTGTTTGCACGTCGCGGCCATGCGAGCGATAGCGGACGAGCTCGCGTTGCGCCGGCGACCAGACTGCAGCCCTGTCACATATGCATGACCCATCTCCCCGGTCCTGAGGGAGACCGCGTCAGCTCCTGACTTTTCCATGCCCCTTTGACAACCTACAGGAACGGGTCTTCGCCGAAGTTCTCCTCCACACGGCCCCAACGCAGCTCACGCGATAGGTCAAGAACGGGCGCGAAGACGTGGGAGATACCCAGCCCTTCCGCCTCGTCTGCGATAGTCGCAGCTGCTTGTCTGAGCAGGTCCGGGTTGAAGGAAGCAGCGAGTCCGATTGGAGAAGGCCAGATCGTGCCGTTGTTGGTGAATCCATGCAAACCTAGGACAGTACCAGGTCACCAACCGCGCATACCGAACACAATGGGAGACAGACCTTCAGATTGGATGAGCGCGGGGATGCCGAGTGTCGTGTTCTCCATGAGATACCGCTGTCCGACAGTGACACCGTAAACGAACTTGTCCCAGGGTGTAAGATATCCTCCCCATATTGAGCCGGCTTTCTGGCTCAACATCAGTTCCTGTAGGTCAGGGTTAGCAGCGCAGCTCGATCGAGGGAATGTTGTACGACGAATACCAAACCGGTCTGGTTGAAGGTGAGCGTGTCGTCGAGCGGATCGTTGAAGTTCATCCATCCGTTCATGTCTCCCTGGATCCTATGTGGTGTCAGTACCAGGATCGATAAAGGAAGTCGGAAGTAGCGTACAGCTGCGCCACTTTCTCCTCGAGCGTCATCCTCGGTAGAAGGTCGTTGACCTTGTCCTCTATCGAGGCCTCGGGGTTCTTATATACGGGTGTCGATCCATCCTTGTTGGTTGCACGAGCATGGGTCCGAGAAGTGAAGGCCGTCACGAACACCAAACTGGTACGCGGCTATTTGGACCGTACTCCAGAGCAGATAAGCAAGTAGCACAGAGCGCATATCCATGGCTAGATGACGGGCCAGCATCGCGCTGACGGACGTCGCAGGCAACGGAAAAGCGCGGTAGGAGCTCTATGAACAACCTTTGACGGCTCCTAGCTTTATAGTCGGGGTCAGTTGACGAGAAGCGGAGAATATTGGCCATCCTAGTGACCAAACCGAGCGGGCCGCCAGTGCGCATCGTTGACGTTTTGCGACTGCTTAGGTCGGGCCCACCCAATGATGGTCAAACACGAGTGCAGAACCGAAGTTCTACCGACGAGCCTGATGGTAGTCTTCAGAGTACTTAAGTCTCTGCCAAAAGGCGTCCACGTTCGGCTTCCATGAGGCTTGTCATCGAAGTGAACTCGGTGAGCGCAAAGAAGCTCGGCTTGATAGCAGCTGACCACTGACCAGGAACCTTGCCCGGGCCTCGCGGGACAGATCTATCGAGCTCAGTATTAAGGGACCGTCTCGGACGCTATCACCCTGTAAGATGTCGGTTTCTAGCAGGAGATGCAGAGATTGATATTGTCCCTACTCGTTAGGTTGGTGGGGTTCAAGAACAAGCTTCAGATGTTCAAACGTTCACGGTGGCGGCGGGAAGCCCCCAAGCTTCACTGTGGGAATTGTCACGTGCAAAAGCCGTAAAGCTGGTCAGGCGGAGGAGGAGGGTTTGAGACCCTTCCTCCCGTCCTCCATCTCCTCATTTGCTGCGCGAAATCACTCTATATCGTGAGCGTGGCAGACAGGTAAAGTATGGGAAGGCTAATTGTTGTCGTTGCTCTTGTGCTCTCGGTGAGCGCTCGACTGCACCAGCGCGACGCGCCTTCTACCTTCTCCAAACCTGCCAGCAGCGCAGTCGATTATGTTGATCCGTAGGTTTCACTTCTGGTATCTTGCGGAGGGAAGTACTTACACATCTACTACGTAGGTACATTGGGAACGGCGGGGACTCTCCCAACGGGTCGGGAGGGATGATTCCTTCCACGGCGCCTCCATTCGCCATGACGCGTTGGACAGCGCAGACACGCCAAAACTACGTCTCTGTGACGCCTTACAACTACACCGACACCTCCATCCATGGCTTCCAGGGCACTCACCAGCCCGCAATTTGGATGGGTGAAAGCGGCCAAGCCATAGTCGCACCCGGTGCGGGCGAGGTCCAACCTGTCTTCGAGAAGCGTGGCATGAGCTTCAAGCACGAAGACGAGATTGCTACCGCAAGCTACTACTCAGTGCTTCTTGACGCTATTGAAGGAGGACAGATTCATGCTGAGCAGTCTGCCAGTGAGGACACACGCTTTCGAGAGAACGTCTCGCTCGCTGACGTTGGATGCATTAGCTTCGCGCGTCGGCCACCTCCGCTTCACGTTCAAGGACACGGCGGCGCCGTACGTTCTCGTCGAGGCCACTCGTGCCTCGGTCATGGGCTCTGATGACCCCACGAATGTCACCTATCCGCTGGGCAACATCAACATCGATCCCACACAGCGCGAGATCAGCGGACGCAACCCCGAGCGACAGGACTTCATCATCGGCCCCAGTCCCGCACCAAGCTTCGCAGGGTACTTCGTCGCACGGTTTGACGTCCCCTTCGCGAGCTTCGGGACTGCGCAAAATGGCACCATCACGGAGAGTGCGACCACCGGCGAGGGCGCGCTGCTCTCTGGCTTTGCTCGGTTTTCGAAGGGCACGCACCAGGTGAACGTGCGCATCGGAGTCTCGTTCATCTCTGTCGAGCAAGCGCGCAAGAACTTGGATACTGAGATCCCGGACGGCACTTCGCTGGAGAAGACTGCGGAGAAGACCCGCGCTGCGTGGGCGGAGAAGCTGGACAGAGTCAAGGTGGAGGGCGCGACGCAGGAGGAGAACGAGATCTTCTACACGGCTGTCTTCCACACGCTTCAGGTGCGACGTCTTACAATGCGAGTCTTCTCGTGCTGACGTGCGTTTCCACAGTACCCTTACGAACAGAACGAGGATGGGAAGTACTACTCGGGATACGATGACACTGTGCATGAGGGCGAGTCGTATACCGGCTACTCTATCTGGGTACGTCGAACCTGCGGCGCAGGATGTGACAACGAACTGACGAGCTCGTAGGATACCTTCCGTGCAGAGTGGGCCTGGCAGATCTTGCTCGCGCCCGAGCGCATTCCTGGCATGGTGCAAAGTATGCTTCAGGACTACATCGAGGTGTGTGCATCAAGACCGATAGCCAGAACTGAGTTGACACTCTCTGCAGGGTGGATGGCTCCCTATGTGGAAGAACATTGTCGGTGAGTTGTGCAGTAGCATGAACGCGAATAACACTGACTATTGACCTGCAGAGACAAACATCATGGTATCGCAACCATTCATTGGTCCAACATGGCACTGGCTCTGACATGACACAGGTTGGCACGCATGCAGACTCTCTTATCGCAGAGGCCGTCGTGAAGGGGATCCGCGACTTCGACCTCCAGACTGCGTTTAAAGCTGTCCTCAAGGATGCCACTGTTCCTCCTGAAAACGATTGGACTACTTCGTGAGTTGTTCGCTCGAGTGGTTCTCTCCCTCACTCAACGATGTGACACAGATACTTTGACCGAGAGCAGGTATGGCTCACGCTGCGAACTTCGCATCAACTGTTCTGAATCTTGTTTGGCAGCACGTCGGCTACGAAGTGCGCGCAGGTCTCTCCTCCGTGTATGCATCCCACGGCTGGGTCGCCTCCGACATCCACTCCGAAGCTGCCTCACGCACGCTCGACTACGCTTGTACGTCCATCCTCTCTAGCTGTTCCAGAGATGCCGACTCACAGCATACCAGATGACGACTACGCCGCCTCCGTCCTCGCTGCTGCAGTCTCCGAGGACAGCTGGGCGGCCAAGTTCCGCGAGCGCGCGTTCTCCGCGCCATTCACGATCTTCAACAACGAGACGGGCTTCATGGAGGCACGCAACGCGAACGGCTCGTGGGCAGGCGAGGACGCGGGCTGGACGGAGGGCGACATGTGGGCGTACACCTTCGATGTCGTGCACGATGTGCCCGCGTTAATCGAGCGGCGCGGTGGCAATGCGTCGTTCGTGAAGTTTCTGGACGAGCACTTCGACGGTGGTGAGTAGTGTCCCTCTCCGCTGCGAATGCCATCTCACAGCGGGGCGCAGGACACAACGACCACACGAACGAGGTGAGCGGCGAAATGCGTGTCCAGTGACCACCGCAGATGCTGACTTGACATGTAGCCTTCGCACCACATCCCGTACTTTTACTCGCTGGCGGGCGCGGCCAGCAAGTCGCAGGAGCGCATCCGCGAAATCACCAAGATCAACTACAACAACTCCGTGAACGGTCTCTCCGGGGTACGCAGCGCAGACTCAATCTCCTCTTTGCGTCAAACTCATGTTGTGTCATAGAACGAGGACTGCGGGCAGATGAGCGCATGGTACATCTTCAGCGCGCTCGGATTCTACCCCGTCGACCCCGTGTCCGCCCAGTACGTCATCGGGACGTGAGTGCATCCATCCCTCCCGTTACCTGCTGCTCACCATCGCCCGTACTAGCCCGTTCTTCGACAAAATCACGATCGACCTCCCGGCTGCGAAGCATCCACTCGTCATCTCGTCTCCCGGGGCGCCGAACAAGCCATACATCAAGAGCGTGAGCGTGAACGGGAAGAAGTTCGCCACCCCAATCCTTACGCATGCGGACATCGCGTCTGGCGGGCACATCGAGTTCGAGATGAGCGAGACGCCACAGGCGTGGTCTTCCAGTACCCTGGTGAGTGCCAGGGACGAATTGTGAGGACGCGCCGGGTGCTAAGGGCTGTTGTTCGCGGTAGGCGAAGGAGGAGAAGACGTACAACCATGTTGAGTTGTGATGACGTGCTGCTATCCGTACGACTGTGGATTGTGATGAAGTGCCGCTACTGTATTGTGATGGTCACCGTTATAGAGCAGGCCAAGTAACTTCTCTGTGGAACTACCCTGCCACTGGATGCTAAGGTCAATGACTAGTCGTGCTAGGAGTGCAAGGTATGAACTCACGATGCTGGTCTAATTTATCCCACTCGGTATCAGGAGGGAACTGTTCTCCCAGGTGGATCGTGTCGAACTCCCGGCCGCGCAAAGCCTGAATTCTGACCGACAGCCCCCGCAACGTGGGGACCTCGCGCTTCAAGCGCTGCGCGAGCGCATGCAGATCCAGCTGCCTGAAGAACGCCTCCGGTGGCGATATAGGCGTGACGTGCGGAATTCTGCTAGGCAGGAAGCCGAATCGAAGGCTTGAACAATGCAGGTTAATCTGAAGCCAGCGCAACTGTGCCGTGCCCGCGCAGGCAGCGACCACCGTGTCCTGTGGGCAAGTTGTGAGCGTCTTTATGATTCGCACTTTGAGCGGACTGCAGGCCAACTTACCAACATGCTGCCAGCGTCGAGCTCATCTCGATCAGGAATGTCAAACGAGACGTCGACTCTGAGGCCTGCGAGGAAATGCGTGGACTGCCGGCGGAACAACGCCCCGAAGTCTTCCACCACCGCCGTGAAAGCGCGCACATCGAGTTCGAGGTACTTCGGGCGGGCGATCCGCAGCAGCTCTCCAAACATGTCGAAGTGCCAATCAAGCAGGTCTGACACTCTTACTCTCTCCACTTCGCACTCGAGCGCGAGTGCCCACCAGTCGAACACGGTACCGGAGAAGCATCCCAGCCGGGCCCAGCTTCCGTGTGCGCGTTGCGCCGTCCGGTTGCGGTTGCGAGACTCCGCGTAGGTAGCGATGACCTGCGCGTCTTCGAGGAGCAGCTCGTTCGCGGAGGACGTAATAATACCGAGGTTGACCACGTTCGGGAACGCGCGCGCGTAGTGAGGGACGTGTATCGGATCCTTCGTACACAGGTCGAGCGAGGTCACACCGTGGAAGACGATGCCCTCATAGACGTCCTTCGCAGGATCGGTAGCACCCCATGTCCCAGATACGCTGCAGAGCCTGTGGCAGAGTGGTTCAAGGACAAGGATGGGGTTGTTTTCGTAATCGTCCGGCAGGAAGAGGTAGTCCGTGTCCCGGAGCATGAAGCTCACACTGAAATCGAAGACTTCGTTCTTCATCTTCTGGATCATATCGCGCGCTAATGGACCTGCGCCCGTAAGACCGAGGTACTTGGCGAACCCGATCTCTGCCAACGCGATGGGAAGTTGAGGGTCAATGGCCAGCAGTTGCTCGGCATGGGAGATGGTCAGCGCGCGGAACCGGAGCAGGTGCCCGTAATCGAACAGGAAGTCCCGCAGATCGGCGGCGCTCTGCTTGGACAGAGATTCGGCGGTGATGTGGACCCGGAGAGGATGAGCGAAACGGTCCAGATGTTTGGAGCCACCGAGCATAAATGTCGTGAAGGAGATGATGTCCTCCTCAGATCTGAGTTCGACCAATTCCGACGACAATAGAAGTTTGGCGCCGTGGAGGTTGAGGAGCTTGCAGGTCTTCATCATCATGGAGATCTCGTTTCTCTTGCACATCGACATGATGAGATGGAGGATGTCATAGTTAAGTTCCCGCGTGATGTCCATCTGGAGGAGAGTTGTGCCCGACTGAAGGTGTAGTGCATGCAGAGGTGCGTACAGTCAGGAAATACTGTTCGCTCGGTCGATCTGGAGTCCGCTGCCCGGCCGCTACTGAGTCGGTGGCGCGCTTTGTGGATGTGCTGCACGCGGTATGTCGGCGTCAGATCGTAGATCAGATAAAACATAATATGACGAGATTCATGCACATACGGTGAGTGTATGAGCAGAAGCCAGAAAGCCAAAAAGGGAAAGAGGAAGAGGAAGAAGACGCCACTGGCCGCGAGGATAAGGTACTCAAGCGCTCACAATCGGGCTTGTCGCGGTCAGTCGGCAACCTGAGCGAGCGAAACCGGGCAGCTTGCCATATCGGAGTGGCGGCAGGCAGGGAGACACTAGTACATAGTCCAATGTTACATGGCCAGTACAACAACAAGGGATCCGTCACCAGCCAACCCCTCCGGGACGCCACATCAGTCCGTATATAGATCGATCACATCATGGTCGTCGCAGACAGCACTCTGGCTCGTGCGAGCTCAGCACCGTGACCCTACACTGTGCGCACGATCCCCTGGCGCGCGAATGACGAGTCCCCAGCCCACTCAACCATCATGGGCGCTCGCGAGGGACGAGCCTTGTGCACCACATTGAGAATGGCGACGACGATGAGGCCGACGAGGGCTGTCCAGCCGAGCCAGGCGAAGGCCATCATCGCCGTGAGGATACGACAAGGCGCAAACTGCATGCAGAAGGTCAGGTTCGGCCAGATGCTCTGTTGAAGCGTGAGGCAAGAGCAAGAAGGTTGAGGACCAGTGCGAGCAGGGGTAGGAAGTCGCGATGCGTGCGACAGCGAGAGTCAGATAGAAGAGAGATCAAACAGAGCAAGTTAGCGAGGAATGTTCAGTGCAAGCATGCAGACGTACCGTCGATACGCAGCACCCGACTAGCCAAAGGAGCCACAAGACTGAGAGGGCGGTGAGCTCCAGCAGGTTGCTCGAAGCAGCCGAACCCAATACAGGGGGTATCCATCCCAACCTAGAATCGCGGTTAGAGTATGAGGGTATTTATGGGAGAGTGGAGCACGTACACGAAGGGTATCGACCCGAGAGACAGAAGAGAGCAAACTAGTAGCTCGGCGACAATCGGATCTGCATAATGTATGAGACTCACGATTCGGCAGCGGACAAAGCACCGCTAGGAACGTACCATAGAAGTCGACGCCGTGGTTAAGAGTGTCACCAGCTGGAAGGTGCAGAGTGTAGTTCAAGCGCACGCATGTGAGGATGAAGAGAAGAGCCGCGAAGACCCACTACCGACGACCGCATCAGGACCGAATAGACATCGACCATAACTACGCACACAGGTGTAGTACTCACAAGGATAATGTACAGAGGAAGCCGAATGATGGTTTGAAGAGGGCCCATGGCGGTCTACGCCGGCGGATACGACTAGGCGTCGAGGATGAGTGACAGTACGGGCAGAGCCAGCCAGGCAGTCGAGATACCCTGGATGTCGTCAACGTGCTATATAGTCACCGCAAAGGCCGTGAATACTTCTGGATAGAAGGCCAGGGCGGTGGTTGTCATGGCACCGTCACGCGAGATATTCAGGAACGCCTCGATATTAATGCCCGACAGTCCCGACTGCCCAGCAGTACATATTCCCTTCTATCTGTCTAGCTGCATCTCGGAGTCGTCAACAACGCTGGCAGTTCGACGCAATGAGAAGACATGGTCGATGGAGGAAGGCTCAGGAAGCAAGCGGACAAGGCCGAGATGGTTGAGAACGAAGACTGTTAACCGAGATGGCCGAGCGGGTCAATTTGTGCGTCAAACCGCATTCGCTGCTTCTTACTTCCTGCCCTCATGCGACTCTCATACCAGTCAACCCCTCATACGATCGCGACCTGCTTATGTATGACATTTGCGGCTGTATCAATGCTCTCAATACTTGCATGCACCCTCAATTCGTGCGGTTCGAGGCTTGTCTTCCTGGACGAGCTGGCATGCGCGCATGTCGGAGGTAGAAGTGATCTAGCTGGGGGCAGAGATCGTTAGATATGTTGCTGTGGTTGGTGGACGTTGGACATCCATGCGGTGAGTCTGTTCTTGCACGTACGTTCTCTTCGAATCGCCACTTGCAGCCAAGCTACGCAAAACTGTGGTTCGACGCAGCTCGTCACGTTGTACCTGTGAACGAACATCAATACTCTTGACCAGCATTCCTCAAATGTGCAGGCAAGCTTTTGAATTAGCCTGCGGTCTCGTTATGAACTATCCGACCGTCGATACTGCCCCTACGGAAGTCGGATAACTCCCACAGGCAAGTCCTCAGTTAGACAGCGGGCTGCGGCTTCCTGCCTTCGTCCTCGGAGGGACTCGGAGGTCTTCGTTGCCCCATACCCACTCGTGAGTCAAGCATATCTCCCGTCTCTGCAAGTGACGTTCTGTGCAGCTCCGTGCCTACTGTGGCGTTCGCTGTCACCGGCATGCTCATGCATGGGAGTTCCCTCCCGTTGCCAACCGTCAAACATGAACGGACTTCGCTTTCATGTTCCCAGCATCAATCCAAGACGACATAAGCTGTCGTAGATTCGGGCTCGCCTACGTGCCTCGTCGATCATGACGGGACCACTCGGTTGCTGCGAAGTATGGGTTATGGTGAGCACACTCAAACTGCCGTCCCAGCTTGCGCAAAACTTCGTGCAATATGCTCATCTTCCAGGGATTCTCCGTCCGTCCTCGAGGCGCTCTCCACCTGCCTTCGCTTCGATCCCACCGGGCCTCTTATCGCCAAGAAATCCTGTGTACCGCTTGCGCCCATGGCGTTCGTCTCCCACACCCTCCCCGGTCCTAGGGAGTTGGATAATGCCCTCAATTCGTGTACACTTTATGGCCGACTTCAAGAACGGACCCCACGAACTGCACTACCCGGACGAATGTCAGTACAGGCAACTCGGTATCGCACTCTCGTACGCCCGTGAGCTTTTTGGCTCGGACACTCTCGCATTTGAGCCGGCGCAGATTCGAAGAGCTTGTCTTCCGAACTTGAACTAGGGCTGGCGAGCGTCGAAGCGGAGACGGGACTGCATGTGCATGCGCAAGCGGTATCGCGGCGGCTCTTGGAATGCATCTGCATTGACTCGCTGTGCGACTTCGCCTCACACAACAGGGGAAGTAAGTTGATGAGACGGTTCAGCGAGAGAAGCTCAAACTTATTGTCAACGCCGCCAAGAAGATATGGAACGACGCGAGCGCGCTCGGGCTACCTATCCAGTTCGGCGGAGAAACTGGTTTAACATCAGCGCTGTGACTCTTCGTCCTGCCCCATGCAATGCTGCTGTTCCGCACTTGTCAATGAATTTTGTAGCATCTAGCACTGTGTACCCATAAGTGTATACATGTGGTCCCAACTTTGCGAGAGGTTAAATGAGCAGCCTGCACGTGAGCGTCCAGCAGGCGCCAGGACGCGTCGCGACGCGTCGTCGAACCTTGTCTCCTGCCCCATCCACCGCGAACACGATCTCCTTTTCCTCTTCCCTCTAGAAACGTGTACTGCTGGAAGCTATCTTCTACTCAATACCTACTTGACTCCGTGTTCTGTGCTCGTACTCGTACGCAATGCTCATCGACATCAACGTCAATTTGCCGGGCCCGTCGCAACGACCTCTGCCTCCCCAACTCGTGCAGTTCGGGACAGAGGAGCTCGTGCTTATTGAGCTTCAAGGTGCGCTGGAGGTGGAAGGGAACAAGGATGGACAGCTGGTAGGGAAACTACGCGTGGATCCGAACACGGTGAGTGTACTCTGCACCACGAGATCATAGGTCGGCACGGCTCATGGCGTTTCGCCCGTAGAAGAAGCCAACGATGATGATAGGACATCATCTACTTGAGGGCAAGCTCGTCAACCTTGCGAAACCACTCGCGGTACTGCACAAGCATGATTCCCCACCAGGGATGGAGGACGAAGCGGCGATGGAAGTGGAGGACGACTCACCGCGGCCGCCCGCACCACAGGCGAAGAGCTGGGACATCGTCGCGGTAGTCAAGAAGAAGATGGTGTTCTCGAAGCGACCTATGCCGGTTGTCGGTTCTGGCACCGGAAAGGCGTCGAGCGCGGCGCCGCTGTCACGCATAGGGAGTAAAGCTGGATGAGGGCGAAGAGGGCGAGTTCGGTTCATCATCTGTGGTATGGAGTTCCTGTTCTGCTGTTGTATCCCTAGGTGCGTTGGTACACATATCCCAATCATCCGCACGCAGGGCTCACTCGTTGTCAGACTGTTGTAACTTACATCTTATTCGGGACATCCTTATACCTCTCCTTCGCAACTGTCCTCACGTGTACGTTGTCCATGCTAGCAGTGCGGTGAGTCGAGGTAGCTGCAGCCAAGCAACCGAGTACGATCTATCCTCGCCTCCGTGCTATACGAGCCTTCGCAAGGGCGATGCTCACTGCCCACCTCTTAGCGCTGCGCTCACGAAATATCCGGTGCTGCGCCCCAGCGATCTCACTGGCATGCACCGCCCATGGGCAGGGTACTTCTTCAATACACGTTCCACGTGGGAAGGTCCTGGGACACGAGCGCCATCGCCCGTCTATCTACGATCCTCGTGTTGTCAGTGCGTTACTCTCCTCTTGTCTCTTCCACTCATGGCGACCACACCAGCATATGACATCTATACCAAACAATTGTTTGGCCTCGGTTATGGGTACCCTCTCTGGTTCCCGGAGCCTGCCCAGGGACATGAGATCAACATCGGCGACGTTGGGTACTTGTTTCAAGGCGCTTTCTATCGCCTGTTCAACGCCACTTTGCCTGAGGACGATCCATCACATCGTGAATGGGGGGTTCCCGATCACTACGAGCCGTTCAAGGTCAACAGGTTTTGGATACATTCCAGAAGCAGGTGATCACCTCCCACCTCAAGAGCTCCAGTGTCAAGTCTATAGAGATCGGAGGTGGAGCCGAGTTGTGAGTGGTTGCCTCTAGTTCCGTCTGTGACTGAGTCCTCAGCGATAGACAGGGCTCTTGCTCCCGTCGGAGGCGGGATAAAGTTCGAGTGCAATCAGGAACAGGGCGCTTTCGTATTCGTCGACCAACCTGCTGATCGCGTGCAGATGCGTCCGAGCAAGAGCTTGATACCATACATGAAGGCCAATATCGAACATTGGAGCGCACTCGCCAGCAGGCACGACGCTGACGTGGCCAAGGACGCTCTGATCTTCGTCTCGGGCACTGTCAAGACCAACGACTGGGGCCTTGGAGCGTTCATTAGCCATGGCCAGAGCTGTGTCGCCGAATTTCAAGCTCAAGTACATTTCGCGCAGGCCCAGTTGACTTGGAAGACTTCTCAGCAGAACGAAGGTAACACTCAAGTGCGCCAACGACCGAAGGATGAGGACGAACTGCGGCGCATCCAGGAGCTAGCTGCCATCGAGAGCAGCGAGGATCCTTCATCCAGTCGGCGATCCCTGGACAGCGTGCGCAGTTTCCATCAGAAGAAGGACCAGACCCTCTTCTTCCACTACTACAAGATGAAGAAGCGGTTGTGGTTCTCTCGAATCCTCAGAGCAGCAGCCGGCCCACACGAGCTCGACCACGATTCCTCCGGCGAAGGAGAATCCTCTCCCGTGAGGGCAATGTCCGACGAGATGGAGGTTGTGGACGAACCGCACATCTCCCCGGTGCGTCTCTGCCGGAGGCGTGTACTCCTCTGACGTTGACGATTGATGACTTACGACAGATGTACGACCCTGTCGACTATTTGTTGGACTATATCTTGAACTATCCGGTCGAGGTACGCCCCATCTCACTGATATGTTTTCTCAGGTCACTCAACGCGATACAGGACGGGACTGAAGTGCAGATTGCGATTGCAAGTGACACGCACTTGTATGCTCTCTTCGTACGTTTTCTGCCATAACTTTCTTCCCGTGATTGCGCTTATGATTCAGCTAGGATGGAGAGGTACCATCTGATATCCCCGCTGCGTTGGACAAGTTGCGACCGCCAATCCTGTTCTTGGACAATGAGAGAGAAGGCGCGTTGCTTCATGGTCTCGTGGCGCATCTCAACTGACTTCAAGACCTATAGTTGGCGCCCTTGCCGCAGTAGAATGGAGCGAGGAGTTCGACGAGGAAGGCGAAGTAATCGACGCACAAACGATCAGAGGTGAGATTTGCAGATCCTATATGATCGCGTTCTGACTGTTCGACACTTGTAGATACGGGGAAACGTAAGGACGACTTCCAAACACTCGATGACGAAAACTGTGAGCCTCGCGAGGGAGAGCAAGATCTTCCCAAAAGCGAGCAGGATAAGGACTCGGAGTCTCGTCCTGCTGCTGTTCCTGCCGCCGCTCAGGCGGGCCAGCCCCTCATACTGCAAGACCACACCGGTGGCGTCACCTGCGTGGCATTCTCGCCCGACGGACGGTACATCGCTAGTGGGTCAGAGGACACAGTCATCATCCTCCGCGACGCCACGAGCGGTCGTGTGATCCACAGATTGAATCAGCACGAAGAGGCCATTTGGACCCTCGCATTCTCCCCTGACAGCAGACGTCTTGCCTCGGGTGCTAGCGATGGCATCGCTCTCGTCTGGGACCTGGAGCAGTCTGAGCCGGTCGCCGTGCTCGATGGCCATAGCGGTGTTGTGCAGACGATCGCCTACTCCCCTGACGGTTCGAAGCTGGTCACATCCTCCGTCGACTTCACTGTCCGCATCTGGGATGCCATTACCGGCACACTCCTGCACAGTATGGAAGACCACAAGGCCGTGGTCATGGCCGCGATCTTCTCACCCGACGGACGCTGGGTCGCATCCTGCGGCGCTGACTACAAGGCGAAGATCTGGGACGCGGAGACGGGCGAGATACGCCACACGCTCGCCGAGCATACTGGGGTCGTGTGGTCGGTCGCATTCTCTCCCGACAGTCGCAAGTTGTCACTGGCTCGGACGACACGACGAGCCGGATCTGGAACGCGGAGACGGGCGAGGAGCTCGTCATCCTGCGCGAGCACAACGGACCCGTTTGGTCCGTTACGTTCTCCCCAGACGGCAAGTACGTCATGTCGGCATCGAACGACGCGACGATCAAGGTCTGCGACGCGCTCACGGGCGATCGCGTCCGTGCGTTCGACCGCCACGACACGCTCGTCAATGCGGCGGTGTTCTCGCCGGACGGGAAGTACGTCGCGTCGAGCGCGGGAGATAACACCGTGATGGTGTGGAACCTGGAGACTGGCAAGAACTTCCCGCCTATGGAGGGACATCTCGACAAGGTCACGGGCATGCAGTTCTCGCCGGAGGGAGACAGGATCGCGTCGTGTTCCGACGATGGCACTGTCCGGATCTGGACCTTGCCTGAAGCTGAGCAGGTCGGGCAGGCGTAGAGCCGTTGACGGATTACTCTGGGCGCAATTCTTTCAACGAACATTCGAGTTCACAGTTGTACGAGTACTGACGATGTCGATGATGGTCTGGATCGGAAGTGAAACCAGAACGCGTTTGCCGGCTCTATATGAACCACATGTCGCGTTCACTCAATGTAACTGTACATCCATGCCTCGCAATGCTGCACACTAATAGTACTCAGCATCGAGGCGGGGGTACTGGTACCGCGACCGGGCCTGGGCGTCTATGCGCCGGGTGTGAGGAGAGCTTCAATCCACCATGTCCCTCACATCCATCCTGCTTCTCATGTTCCATCCGCGATTCCTGATATCATTTGAGCCACTCCTGAATGAAATAATGGAGTGTTCACTCTTGAAGAAGCACGCAGCCGCAGTATCGCAACAACTGCCAACTTGAAGTATATGACTTTATCGGGCAAGTCGCTGCATTTTGCGTCGCAAATCAACTAGGGCACACAAGGGCATGCATAGCCTGCCAGCCATGCTGTCCTCTTAGGCTAGCATACTTACTATTTCCAGCGACATCTATCCATGCAACGGCCGTCGAACAGTTCAGGACGCAAATTGATCGCTCATCCGTACGTCGTGCCCGAGGTCTCGCCGCCTCGAGCTTGAAGGTATGTGGTGCTCAAAGCTCACCTTTTCTCTACAAGGACTCTAATGCTAGCTACGGACTCATATACTTGAGACTGATCGTGCGATGCTGACTCCGGCACGGAACCGAGGTTTCCTGCGTCGGTGGACGGACAGCTACGTCTGGCTAGACAAGACGGTCTACAGTGTTCGTCTCAACTTCCTACATCAATTAATGTGACAGTTGTTTCCCAGAATTGATCCATCCAAGGCGAGCTCGTACGAGCCTTGAAGGCCTGAACTCGATGCATGCAGCTCTCAAGTCTCCGGCCTGCCCTCCTGTACCCTGTTCCTCCTCATCTACACGATCGCGACAAGTGCATTGCCACTCTATTGGCACCCCGCTATACTCGTCTAACATTCTTCCAAGAGCCTGCAGCCTCCTGCAGCACATCCGCGCCCGCGCGGTGCTTTCGCCTCCGTCAGCGCATCGCAATCGCCTCCATTCTACTAGCGTGGGAAACAGTTGTTCGCCTCCATAAACGACGGCTGGTGCGCCTCCTCCCTTCGCCACAACCTAGTCTTCATGTCCAACCTCTTCCGACCGCGCGAGCACGTTGCTCACTACAACGTGCAGACTCAGAAATACCTCAGCCTTCGACGAGGGCTACCCATATATACCCCTGTTTCCGGCCACCACGCAGGCGAAGTAGGGTACCTACTGCAAGGCGGCATCTGCGTCATCCCTAAGCAGCTCGCGCCACATACCGAGGACAAGCTCACTTCAGCGGATACTTCGCCTGCCGCCGAAGGTGTCAAAGGGGATCCTACGAGATGTGACGACGTGCAAACGCGGGAGAAGATCAACGAACAGGTCGCCACCTGTGGCGGAGCTGAGGATAGCGACGAGACGGTACTGGGCGAAGATGACACGTACGTAAAGTGTTACACCGTCTAGCTTTCAGGCTCTTACTAAAGTCTAATGTAGCTTGACGGTGTGCGAATTGGATCCAAGTCCAGATGCAGGTTCATCGCATACCGCAAGTCTGCGTCGTGATGCCGATATCGTACAGCTGCAATTGGAGGATGGGACTGCCCTGGACGCTATCGTGATTTTCCCCTACGATCCTCGCGAGAGCGCAGGAGCCGAGGACGTCGAGCCCCGAGAGGAAGTCCCGGACAAGGACTGTCTCGATAACTGCGGCGACGTTACCGACGACACGTAAGTGACTCACATTGCGCATGTGAAACGAGCACTGAACGATCCAACCATCTTAGGTCCACATTGTGCTCCTCCGAGGCAGCACGCGGGCCGTCGCCGAACATGCGGCTCAGCGTGCACGATGTGCGTCGGCTGTTCAAGCTGGCGCCCCAGTGGAACAAGTGGGCGAACTCGGTTGACGACGACGCTCCGGGCATGGACGTCAAGCTCAAAGACATGGTGCTCATTTGTGGCATTCAATCGACGTGGTGTCGCAACCCGGACGTCTCTCCGGATGCGCTCGAGGCTGCTTTGTCCGCCCACGCCAAAGCGAACGACATACCGTTGGACCCGAAGGCTCCCGACGCGCTGGAGCACATGGACGTGAGCAAGTTCGCAGGGCGGCGCTGGCTCATACACGAGCAGGCGTTCGTGCACCTCTACAAGGTTCACAAGCGGAGGTCGTTGCCCGAGTGCATCCAGGATGCCACTTTGCGGGCTTGGAATTGGATCACGGTGGGGCCGGAGGACGCGCATTTGGAGAAGGTGAGCATCGGTTTTCCGTGTTTTGGACGAATCATACTCATACCAACTAGCCTTTCGATCCTGTCAATGTGTTGTTGCGGTACATCCTACTTCGGCTTCCCTTCGCACAAATGGCCATTGCATCGACGCAAGACTTCTTCGCTCTCTTCGTGAGTCGCGCAGACTGGTCTCAATAAGAGTACTCAGACTGATTCCCTCGTCTCCTGTAGAAGAACGCCGATGTGCCAACGAGTACCCGGGAAACCTGGCTGGCGCTGTTACGACTCATTCCCTCGGTTAGATTCATCAAGGGCACATGGGGTAAGCTCAGTTGTGTGTACGGAGCAATGTGAAAAACTGACGAGTCTGGTTCACACAGTCGCCGCGCTGGAAGTTGCGTGTGAGGAGATTGAACGTAACACAGAACTCGCATGCCAGTCGGATTCGCCGGAGAAGCTCGACTTGCCGAAGTCACTGAAGGCCTGACCGAATCCAGACTTCGGTGCCAGATGTGATTCTGCGTACTGGTAAGTAGTCTTCGTCTGACACCCTCTTCGTTCTCTGCGACTATTTGGACGCTTTCATGTCTTCGAGACGCGTATTGTTTATGTCCCCTTGTTAGTACGGTAGACTATATATACTACTGAATTGTAATGCATGCAGACATGGCTTTCGAATCTTTCCCAGTTGACCGACAAGGTTCTCAGGCCTCTGTGGCGGGTACTAGTACCTGCGGATCCAAACGGCCGTGTAAGTCAACCTCAAGGATGAATACTCGGTTCTTCAACCTGCCGCGCAGACACCCTACTTTACCTCGTTTGACAGGAGCGCAGTGGGCGTACGTCTAAGAACGCCCTCGTATTCCGTACGTCACAATTCACCACTCCTCTACTCTCCAATGCTCCTCTGACGGACGCTTGACGCTTTGGAAAGGGCATAACGACGTGACGTCCACTTCTGCTCACTTCTCCCTCTCGATCTGAAATGCAGGGATGTGGCTACCTGCGGCAAATCGCCACGTCACGTACAAGAATGGTATACATGCCAGACTGGAGTCCATTTTGCGACTTGGCTCACCGCTCGCGCTCGCAGCATCTGTTGGCCAACCTCAGGATCAATAATTCAATCCCGCGCTCATCATTGCAGTACCCACTGTATTGTGGCGAAGAACGGACTCCGTCCAGTATAAGTCCGGGCGGAGAGGGCCATCGCGAACACTACCGTACGTACGTCTCACATCGCTCCAATGTCCGCCCCGCCACACTCTCAGACCATTCTTACCGGCAGCTTCCAGAATCCTTCTAGCAGCCAAATACAGGGCCAGCGCCCTCCGTACCATCAGGGCATTCTTACCGGAGCCTTCCACACTAGCAAACAGATCCATGGCCAGCACCCGCCCCACCGTCAGGCGATTTTGACACCAGCCGTCCGCCCTTCTTCTCGCAAACAGGTTCAGGGCCAGCACCCGCCACACCCTCAGGCCATTCTCACCAGAGTCGTCGGCCCTCCCTTAAACAGACAGCACCACGACCAGCACCCGCCACACCCTCAAACCAATCTCACCGCAGCCTTCCGCCCTCCCTCCAGCAAACAATTCCATGCCCAGCGCCCGTCGCACCTTCAGGCCATCCTCGCTTCCTCTAGCAAGCAGATCCAGGGCCAGCACGTGCCACACCCTCATGCCATCCTCCGAACCAGGGACGTTTCCCAACATCCCATCGAAGGCGTCCTAGTTCTGCTACACAACTCGCGCCTTCCCCGCCCTGGAGACGTCGGGTACTTCCTCGCCGGCCACGTCCTGGTGGTCGACCCTCTCCGCTTCCTCCCGCCACCATGCGCGCTGCTCACCAGCGACGCCGTCCTCGATCTCTTCCAGTTCTTCGACCGGTGGCACAAGTGTGCGAGCGCGACGACCCCCGCGGTCCGAGACAGCTTCCTCACGTCGCAGGAGATGATCTTCGTCTCGGACTACCGCGCGGCGTCCGATGAGTCTGCTAGCGGGACAGCACAGGGGGGACCAAGTTGGCCACAGACCGGCGGAGTGGCTCTTCCAAAGGAATAATCCGGTACTACAAGGTCCGGCAGAGATGGCTCCCGGGTAGATGCAACTCGACCTGTCATTCCGTCTTTCCGACTCGACTCAGAATACTCGACCCAGAATATCATGAGCAGGTACGTCTACGTCCTCAGTCCTGCATGCCATCACTTGACTGATCGAACCTGCGCTTTGACAGCCTTTCGACCCGGTTGGCGAGCTGCTCAACTACATCATGAACACACCTATGGAGAACGAGGGCGTGAAGATCTTTCCTAACCAAGCGATCGCGAGTGTAGCGGACCTTTTTGCTCTGTTCGTAAGTATTGCTTGCGGCGACGTTGATGCCCGACGATGTCCAGCTAACAGCTTGCGCAGAACAAGATGCCGATCAGGGTCAGCGAGATCCATGAGGGTTTGCGGGAGACGATCAAGCCTCGAATCCGGTTCATCAAAGGGACGGCAGGTACGAATGCGGTTTACATCGCGGTCGAGGTACTTGTCATCTGATCACTCGTGCAGTGGCGGCTTTCGAGATCGCGTGTATTCGCTTCGAACGAAACAGCGAGCTCGCGGCCAATGCACAGCAGCGCATTGTTACAACGTACCCCTCGGCGAAGAGAGTCCGCCGACTGTGATCAAGGTGTTGCACACGCCGGCGCAGGACCGAATGGGGATCACGGCGGAAAGAGGAGGCGGTACTGTACATTGCGTTGGTATTCATACAGGTCGAGTTGAATCCACTAAGCAAATAAATACGACGAAGGCGGGAGTTGAACCGGACTTCTCATCGCAGGACCACGATGCACGCAGCTCACGCGTCCTTCCAAATCTTCTTGGCGGTCTGGACGACGAGCGAGAGCTTCGCGCGCATCGCGTCCTCATCAACGGCGTTGCCCTCAGAGTGCGACGCGAAGCCGCACTGCGGGCTGATGCAGATCCTGAAGTGACACGCGTGAGTCAAAAGCGCCGAGTCAAGGAGATTGCGAAACCTACTGGTTGAGAGCCTCCTCGAATGTGCGTTTGGGCTCGCCCGACGCGATGATATTCGCAGCGTTGTGCACGCGCTTGATGAGGTCGTCCACGTCCTCCAGCTGCGGGAACTTAGACGTAATGAGACCAAGGACCGCCGCCTTGTGCGCGGGGAGATGCTTCAGCGGCTCGAACGTGCCCGCACGCGGTGTGTCGTACTCGAGGTAGTAGCAGTCGACGTTGATCTCCTGGAAGAGCTTGATCGCGATGCGGTCGTAGCCGCCCTCGGAGAAGTGCATCCCGTTCTTGAAGTTCCCGCGGCAGAGGTGCAGCCCCACGGTCATGTCCGCCGGATGGTCATCGACGATCTTGTTGTACGCGCGGATGTACGTGTTGAGCAGCGCGGCGTGGTCGACGCCGCGCTCCTCCATACCCTTGATCATAGAGTCGGCGCAGAAGTACGCGAGGAGCGGGTCGTCGAACTGGATGTTCCTGCAGCCTGCGGCGTACAGGTCCGCTATCTCCGCCCGGTACGCAGTCGCGATGTCGTCGAAGTACTCGTCTGTGATCCGGGAGAGTTTAAAGAGGCCCGACCTCAACTAGGTGAAGATGCGCACCATCATTTTTGTACACGTCCTTCGGGTATGCGTACTCGCCGTGGCGGAGGTGGAACCACTCGGGGGCCGCCATCGTGATCTTCAGGTTCTTGTGTTCCTGCTCGTGGTGGCAATCAGCAAGACGCGATGGGAAAAGAAGTAGTGGAGACGCACTTCGGGGGCCGTGAGCGCCTTCAACGCTTCGTATTGCGGGACGTAGAACTGCTTCGTGCGCTTGAGCTTGCTCTGCGGAGGCCGTTAGGGCGACGCCAAATCGCCGGCAGAGAAGAGTTACGTACGACGCAGATGTAGGAGTCCGCGCCCTTGAAGTCGAGCTCCTTGAACGCCGCGACATCGGGGACGTAGTCCATGAACATCTCCATGGGAACTTGCCCGGCCCTCAGGGAGATGAACACATTCAAGATAGGGGCTACGTACCTGGCTTGATGTACTTCATACCGTCCAGGTTGTCGAAGACACCATCGAAGAACATGTGTCTGTCCCGCACGTCCACAGCTGCCCGTCAACAGAATAGCACACGACGTACCTCCTGAACTCGCCATCCGTGATGCTCTTGATGCCAACCTCCCGCTGCAGTTGGACGATCCCCCGAATCGCCTCATCCTCCACCGGCTTCAAGTCCGCAGGGGTGCACTTGCCCTCGTCGAGTTCCTTGCGCTTCGCCAGCAGCTTCTCCGGACGCTTGAGCGAGCCGATATGGTCAGCGCGGAAGGGCGGGTTGAGCTTGAGAGTGGGTGCGGACATTGCGGCAGTTGATGGGGAGAGGCAAGACACAGGGACTCAGGATTTATGTGGAGGCGCGAGTGCTTCCCAAGGGCGGCCGCCGGTATAAGTAGATGCAGGACTGGTATGGCAAAACCGTTCAGCCTGGGGAGTTATGCATCTTGATAAAAAGATTAGAGCTCTAAGATCAGCCGGACGGCATGAAAACCCTCGACGCGAGAACGACTGACTGCACATGTGACGAGAGGGAGCCTCAGATACAGTAGGCACAGGTGGACACACACCATCGCGGGCGTCGCGCCCGAAGATACTGACAACATATCCGACTTCCAAGCTGCATCCATGGTGAGAGGAGACCGAAGGAGGTGTACCCAGGGTGCTCTGAGAATGGGCGAGGCGAGGGAACGGTACTCCGTCGGCCGGTGGCTGGGAAGATCCTATCTGGTACCGCGAGGCTTTCTCTCGCGACACTCGGAGAGCTGTCAGATTGGAAAGGGCAAGTCGTGTCGTCGGAGGACTGGATGCAGAGTGCTGAGACCGAGCACCATACATGAATGTGCTGGTCGGATATGAGAGAGTGAGACGCAGCCTCGACTTGGCGTCCGCCGTCGGCAGTGCAGTTCCGCTACGGGCCACGGAGCGCCGGTGGCGGAGGTCTAGTATGAGCGAGCTGCGGCCCTGATAGCTTGCTGGTCGCTGGTATGGTCACCGTGTCCGCCGTTCACAAGTTCAGGAATGGACTTCGAGGAAGAGGGAGCACGCGAGCATCCGTTACACAGCTATGACCTGGCTATATGCGCTTCGTTATGCAAGGAAAGGCACGCAGACACTCACCGAAGGGTGTACGACCTCGAAGGTGCATTAACGACGTCGGCACTGGGCAGCGAGCTCTGCAGTTAACATCGGCGAGGCGGGGATGGTGGTGGTACAGGAACGAGTTGCTTGAAAGCCTTCAAGTACTTATATAGCGATTCATTGCGTCATTCACATAAATCTCGATCCTGCTGCACCGTGAAATGGTTACTCACCTTTCAAGTCCCGTCTACTTACTCGCCTCATGCCCATTTCCAAAGCTCATTACTATTCATAACCATGTCCTTATTTCGCACAGCGATGTCACAGCACCTCGTCATTGCGCAGGTCGAAGGGCTGTACGCTACAGTGATGGGCCGGGAGCTTGTCCCGGTAGAAAGTGTTCCTGCTGGCAACGTCTTCGCCGTGAAGGGCCTGGAAGGCAAGGTCTGGCGGAACGCTACAATCTGCGCCCCTGCAGCCGGGGGTGTGGGCGGCACGGTATAACGCCACCATTCCTACGAGTCTACAGACCGCGACCTGTCTCCGGATACAGCGGCGGAAGACGCTCGTACAACGACGCCGAGTGCAGCGGGATGGCCTCTACCGCGTCCGGACCATACTCGACGTCCGCACCGAGCGTCGCAGTCGTATCAGCGCGGGTCCGGTGCATCCGCATCGTAACGATGACAGTCTGAAGAGTAGAGGTCGTGTCCTTGATGCGGCGAGCGAATGCGTCCATGTCGAGATCCGCGAGGTACTGCTCGGCAGGGCAAAGGGGCAAGTCCAGCCAGTTGCGAGGACGCGGCTCCGGAGCGAGGGCGCAGATGATGAAGAGTCCGAAGGAGCGGATCTTCAAGGGCCGAAGCATATCCAGCATGGTTTCCTATTGGAGGACGTCAGTGCTCAAACGAGCTGCTCATGGGAAGACTCGACGTACCACAACACACGGCATATCCACCGCGTCGGGACCAAGCACGCCGCCGACTGCCAGTACGATCTCAAGCGACCTGAGCTGCTGCGCGTAAGGCTTCTTCATCGAGTTCACGAGGCCCTTGGTGAATATGTCGACGTCGTAGTCCCGGAGGCACAAGTACTCCGGCGTGGTGTCCTCCATTACCGTGCGGAGGTGGCTCGGCTGCATGAAGTTGCCCTTCACATGCAGCTCCCGGACATGGCACTGCAGCCCGAGCAGGAAGAGGTCCCAGAGACTCGCGTGGCACGCCTCGAGATATCGCCACGGACTGCGCAGCTCGAGCTGCTGTATGATGTTCAGATTCCGCAGCTGGAGATGAACCTCGTAGGTAGGCCCGATCATCTGCATGGCCTCGTCGGATGTGTCATAGTGGAAGCGGCGAGCGTTCGGGAACGAGTGGGCGTAGACAATGGTGACCGGGGGATCGTTGTTGTCCAGGATGAGTTGCTCGACCTTCGGGTACACTTGGCGGTACGTCGGGTGCTCCCATTCGGTCGCGAGCTCGAAGCCGTTCCCGGAGAGGCGCTGGAGGGTGCCTTGCGAGCCCTGCAAGAGCTTGATGCCGTTGAGGTCCTCGGCCTTGCCCTCGTCGTCTGGGGGGCGAGTGATGATATTCAGTCTAGCGTCCTCGAGCTTCGACTCGAGCGCACGGAGGAACTTCGCCCCGATCTCGCCAATATCGGACAGCTCCAAGGTGAGGACACTCCTAAGTTTGGCGAGTGCCTTGTACAGAGGAGGGCGTCCACAACCCAGGAGGGCCTCTGCATGATCGATACGAAGAGTCTCGACGGCTAGGATGCGGGCGAACTGGGATAGAAACAAAGAGAGCGCGGTGGCGACGGGATGAGCGATGGCGTACGCGGTCAGGGTGAGCTCCTTGAGGTACGTGAGGCGTCTTCCTCCTCCTAAACGCCCAAAGGCGAGGAACGAGGCGACGTCGCGCTCGTCTTTGATGACCGCACCGTGCGCGAGGAGGTAGGGGATACCGTCACTGTGTAAGGTTCGACATGTTTTCATGATGGCCGAAATCGTCGTCATATCGCAGAATGGCATGACAGAGACGAGGATTGTGTGTGAGCTCATCTGAAGACACAAGCTATAAGTCAGCCGTCACAGTATCGATTAGCCCTTTGAACGCACCCTGACGATGTAGACGTGTCCGAGATGTCGACTGGGTCCTATCCATGAATTAGAACAAGGTAACAGCACGATGAGGAGCGACTCACAGATGGAGAAGGTAGAGATAAACAGGGCGAGGAATGAAATGACTTAACGGACCCTGAGGCGAATATATCTGCGATGGAGGACAAAGACCTTTGTCGTTGAGAGCGCCTTAGGCCTTAGGACTCGATCTCGCTGCTACGGCCACGAGTCGAACATGATGCATGATGTATCACGTCTTCCAATGCATTAGACCATCTTCTCCAGTACAAAGACACCGCATGCTGTATATTGGCTCGAAGCCACGTCGACAGCGCATACACAATTTCCTTCCGCAGTCGGCAGTAAAATGTTAGATGTGGTTAGACGTGCTGAGATGTCCATGTAGTCACTCACAGTCTATGTCGCATATCGACCAGCCCCTTTGGTCGAGACAGTGCATAGGGAAGCGCAGCAAACACGTCTGCGAGGAGAACCTAGCTGGCAGGAAGGAAGCGAGTCTTCACGCGGTGGAAGCGCTCAGCGAATCTCGGCCAAGTATTGCTGTTCGCACTCTGCTTGTCGCAAGCGCCCAAAGCGCGTTTTCCCGCCACCACCACGCTCCGGACGCCTCGAACTTGCGCAGACGATATCTCGCTCAATTCTTTTCCGATCTCCTTCCTCTTTTCACCATTCCATTCGTCTCGACAGCGCGCAGGGCACGACACCGCTTTTGCGCGGTTTCACCGATACTTCCCTTATCCCCTCCCGACAACCCCTCCTGGACGTGTAACGCGAATCATGGGCGAACAGGTGGTCGGACAGCGTTGGGAAGCGTATAGGGAAGGTCAGGAGAGCCGGGTCGAGGGCACGGTAGCTGGTTTGGAGCGGGAACCGGTCACAGTACGTATGCAACACCCGTACCCCTCGATACACCTCCATATGTAACCCTTGTCGCACTACTACAATCCTTCAGTCATGTGTTGTCCCTATGTACTGTCCTCCAGAGTATGTATACAATAATCTCTGGACTGTGTCTTGACGTCTTGAGCAGTGTGCCAGCCGGTAGTTTGAATCTCAGTGGATCTGGTCACGAGGTGACCGCGGAGTTGGTTGCCACCTCCCCATCGAGCTCGCTCGTGCGTGTCTTGACTCTTACTACTCTCGCTTTCTTCCTACTACTCTACATTCATTCTCAATTCTGTGCACTGCTAGTATTTCGACCATGGGGAATAAGAAGAATCAGGCCAAAAGGGAGCAGGGGAAGACCGTCGATACAGTCAAGAAGGTCCCGAAGCCTCGCAAGGGCAAGAAGGATTCAGCGTCAGCGACATCGACCGTTCCCGATAAACCAAAGCCCAAAGCACGCCCTCGCACCGCTGAGCAGAAGAAACAATTCCAGGAGGAGTATGAAGCTGCTGAGCTACTAGTTTCCCTCTCGGCGACACAGGCGCATGGCGCTCCTGGACCAGTCAGTGCAGGTGATTCAATCCTCGACTCGAACATACTCGCTGCCATGTCTCAAATTATTGGTGCTTCGGAAGATGTGAAGCATCTGCAGGAGAAAGCTCGCAAGGTGGCGGAAGAAGGGGACAGGAAGGAAGAGGGAGAGGAGGATGAGGATACCAGTGACGACTCCTTGGACGAGTCAGGCGGTGAGGAGACCGAGCCTCAGGTGTGTCATTCTCATTCTCCGAGCCATCCTCAGCCTCAGCTCCTGCACCTTGGTAGGCTACTGTTGAAACCGTGCCCGCCAAGATGGTGAAGAAGACAAAGGCTAAGGGTAAATACTACGTACGCGCGAGCTCGTCCGACGAGGAGAACTGTAAGTACACCCCAAGATGCTTCTAGTGTCCACTTCCACTGTCTAACTGAAATGCAACAGCCGAGCCCGAGACATACGACATCTCATTCAAAGTTCCTTGTGGACAGGCGCAGCGTGAAGTCACGATCCCGTCCTCCGCAACATGGACTCGTGCTCGTTCGATCATAGCCGAAGCAATGGATCGCGAACCATCCCTTCTTCGCCTAGGATATTATGCGCTACCCTGGGACAAGCAGCAGAAGGCGACGACCGCGACACTTCTGCAGAAGGACCTCGAGTGGGAGCGCTTGACAGGCAAAGTCGTGCAGTACGTTCAGTCGGAGAAAGCGAAGAACCGGGGCCACGGTGTCGTGAAACCGTTCACGATCACTCTTGTCTCAGTTGGCGATCATGGTGCAGCAGCAGGATCTGTGAGTAATATGCTCTGAGTTCCGACATGTTCAGCATGCTGACAGGACACTACTGCATACTTAGTCGACGAAGCCAGCTGCATCCATCGGACAAGTGTCTGGTGAGGGCTCAGCCTTAGGCGAGAGTTCTGAGCGCACCTTCGCTGGTGTTGTTGATGAACTACTCGTGCGACACCATTGCCATAAGTGTCGCAAGCCCTGCATCGTCCTCCCGGGTCCACCAGTACACCACCGACACCTGACCAACAAGGCGGCTGGAAAATGGGCCAATAAGATCGTATGTTCATTGATTACTTAGTATGCTGTCATTCAAGATGGATCCTGATAGCACCTCTTTAGCTCGCTGGGCAGGCTACATCCGCTCGAATTCCAGAGATGCTTGTGCCTGATCTTGGCAAGCCAGTCGAGTATGACATAGCTCCGCTGTCCACCGGCACGCATGTTCCAGCTCCTAGTGCTCAGGATGCATCCACGGTGCTTGCTACCACCCCTACCCCTGCCTCTTCGGCTCCTACACCTGGCGGTGTCCAGACTGTGCCCAGTGGAGTGGCTCTCACTAATCCCACTGCGCTCGCTCAGTCACTCGCCCTTCTCGGAGCATGCCTTGCTGGCGCACAGCAGTCGTCTCATCTGCCATATATGGTCCCTCCTATCGCACCCATCCTTCCTCCGAACATTCTTCAGGCTTTCCACTCGATGTCAATGCCTTCCGCTCCAATGATTCCTCCCGTCTTCCTGCAACTAGTGGGACAACCTGGTGTTTCCTACGCTGCTCCTTCCACCAGTTCACCGCATGTGCCTGTCCACTACGGAGCAGAATGGGCGCCTCCCGGCCACCTTGGACCAGCGTACAGCGGACACGACGGTGGTGCACGTGGGCCTGGCCCTGCCTATGATCAAGGTCTCACTTCCAGAGGTGCTCGTTACATCCCTCACACACCGAACCGCCATCGCTATGATCGTGCCTTTCACACACCGTCTCACCGAACCCCCCAGCGCAACTATCGCTACTCGCCTTACTCTACCCCTTCACAATGGCGTCAGAATCGCAACAGTCCTGTCAGGCGTGACCCTCCGACTCCCAGCGATGGTGTTGGGCATGACTATCTCAGTCATGATGACCTGTATGGTCAGGATACCAGTAACGGGTATGGCTCACCTTCTGATGATCATGTTTATCTCGACCACTCTGCAGACTTTGAATCTCGCTATTAGTACGTCTCGAGAAGTTCTCTCTTAGTACTCCTTCGATCCTTTGCTTTTGCATATGCCCGCTCCTCAGTACAGGTGAAACATTGATACTAGTCTTGCATACATTTGTCCTTCACTTATTGTCAATATGGTAGCGTCATTTTAATCACACCATAATTTTTTCGTGTAACAGCGAGGTGTGATTCGGTGAGATTTATATGTAGCGGCTATGGCGGAAGAAAGCCGCTGCATGCTCTGGGGTTATGGAGTAAACAACATCTAAGAGCATATTCCGAGCATCAGCATCATCGGCTGGGTTGCTACCTGTGGTATTCTGCCGCGCAAAATGTGGATAGTGCCGTCGGAAGTATGCCTTCATGATGGAAAAGGCCTGTTCTATAGGATTGAAGTCAGGGGAGTAGGCGGGCAAAAACTCGACGCGCATTCCACTGTACACAAGCGATCAGTATATACACACATATTCTTGACTCTGACACTCACCTAGACTCGATCAAATCCACTATTTCTGGTGCTTTGTGGATCTTCGCATTGTCCATGACAATGACAGAGTTAGGTGCAGGGAACGGCTGCATCCGCTTGAGCAGGCCGCGGATAAACTCGGTGAATCGCTCGGTGTTGAATGCACCTTCGACAATCTCACACCAGAGCACTCCCTCGAGGCTGAGGGCAGGTAGGACAGAATATCTGCATGTGGGTAGTGAGTATGAGTACTAAGTGATACACAAGTATGAGATCACTGTACCTCTTTCCTCGGACATAGAAACAGCTCCGAACCGCCCGCATGCCCTTTAAAGCCCATGTGTAACCACGATAAGAAGTCCTCCTGTCAAATGAACTCTCATCAACGAAGACAAGCTGCTCCGGCTCATAGTTGATCCCAATGTGAGCAATGAAGTTCATGCGAGATTCGTGACTGCGTTCGAGTGCGACCTTTGAGATCTGCAAGCAAGCAGTGAGTCAGTGACTTAGAACTCAAGGAGTCATCGTCAAATCTGAGCTCATACCTTCTTACTCGTAAACCCTATCTTGTGGATGGCGCGCCATACAGAGGAGATTGAGACATCCATTCCACACATCTCCTGTAGCTGTGTCTGGAGTTCATCGAGATAGGCGTCGGGTGAGTGCTCGAGGTATGCAGATAGAAACTGCGGTGGTCGGCATGAATGGTATATGAAGACAAGATGGCAGCTTACTTGTCTATGCCCATCGTTAAGCTTGTAGGGACGGGGACCTCGTCCTTCCAGCGCAGCAGCGTCACCGGTATCGCGAAAACGATGCAGTATGCGCTGAACCGTGCGGAGCTGAACGCCCGTCATCTCGCTGATCTGAGTACAGCTCAACTTGCGGGCATAGTACATATGTACAACAGCCCATCGAAGGTCGGTTGATGTTGCTTGTGTGCGTGCGACAGGGGAGATGCGTGCCATGGAAATGGTTCAGATGACCATTGAAGAGAGAGAAGCGATGACTTATGCCGCGAGGTTCACGTTCCAGATCCAGATCTCCCCGCACATGTATCATTGTTGTCGACGTGTAGCCACAATGAAGATTAATATGCTACAACTACTACAGTCTACAAGGAGCGAACATGGCAAGCACGCGCACAGCAGCGGAGGAACATGGTCGGAGGAAAGGGTACGGGTGTTGCATACGTACTGTGACCGGTTCCCGCTCCAAACCAGCTACCGTGCCCTCGACCCGGCTCTCCTGACCTTCCCTATACGCTTCCCAACGCTGTCCGACCACCTGTTCGCCCATGATTCGCGTTACACGTCCAGGAGGGGTTGTCGGGAGGGGATAAGGGAAGTATCGGTGAAACCGCGCAAAAGCGGTGTCGTGCCCTGCGCGCTGTCGAGACGAATGGAATGGTGAAAAGAGGAAGGAGATCGGACAAGAATTGAGCGAGATATCGTCTGCGCAAGTTCGAGGCGTCCGGAGTGTGGTGGTGGCGGGAAAACGCGCTCTGGGCGCTTGCGACAAGCAGAGTGCGAACAGCAATAACGATCCACGTGACGGAGACTTACTGACCGGTAAGTAAGCCTGACTATAAGAGTAAGTAGACACCTCAGAGTTACGCATTCGACGTCGTCTCTGCCGCAGCGATCATTAGGACCCTCCGAGTAAGTCTCACCTGCTTCTTGCAATTGTGGACAGCCATCTGGCGACGATGCGGGAAGGACGGATGGTTCCCTACGCTATCACCAATCCGCGGTTGCGTGACACAGCGGCCACTGGCAGTAACCATGCTGGCAGTATTGACATTGTATACTCACGTCCGGCATCGTAGATCGCTTTCCCGCATTGTAGGAGAAGGCACCGTGCCCATAAGCAAGAGTTGTATATGTCTTCTTGACCAGTGAGTCTCCTTCCTCAGCGCCCAGTTGTCAGTCAGGCCGGAGCTCATCATTCACTGGCAGCGGCGATATCGGATAGACTCGGATGCACGCTCTACCACCCGCCTTGAACTATGACATCCTGCACCTCGTGATGTCGCTCTCGTCCAAGCGAGAGGTATGCAGCATGATGGAGACATGTAAGATTCTTCACAGGGAAGGAGCCAAGTTTCTTTTGCGCGACGTGACCCTCAACGACGAACACGACATCCGTTCCTTCATCCAGTTCATGGCTGCGAACCCATATCATCGCATCCGTTACCTCAACGGCATCCTCTCCTTCAAATGCGGACGCCTCTCTCCAGAGACAGCGCTACTACTTCGGCTTTTCCTGGAATTCGCTGCACCGTTCCTCGGGCTCGGTCACCTGCGACTGCTCAAGCCCGAAGACTTGCTCCATTCCGACTTCGGACTGATCCAGGCGTTCTCCCGCATCCCTTACATATACGCATTCTCCGTCAGCAAGCCAGGAGCTCTCTCGTTCGACCTGCTTTCGAAGATGTCCGGCTCCGTACACATGGTCGTATTGAACTGCAAGTACTCGGAAGTCGAAGACCACGAGGACAGCCACCCGATCTACGCCCTCCGCTCGCTCCGGAACACCCTCGTGGAGGTCGTTTGTTCTGGGGTCAGGGCCAACACTACGCCAGACCGGTGCGCCGGCATTGTCTTCCCCCATGTACGCAAACTCCGTCTCGACACTTCCGTCCCCATCGATAGCGCTGAGTACGCTCGCGCATTTCCGAACCTGTCATCGCTTCATTTCTCGTGCAAGAAGTCGATTCCATGGGGCCTTGACGAGGAGGAGCGAGAAGAGCTTGGGGCGCATCGCGCGAGGAACCGTACCTTACTACGGGAGCGCGGTGGCTGGTCCACGCTGGAGTACTGTGACGGCACACCCGTCGACCTGTGGGTCTTAGGACTCCATTCGGCCCTAGAAAGGCTCCGATTGTACTTGGGCTCCATGGACGAGTCTCATCAAGACATCGTCGCTGGGTTATTCGAGGAGCTCATGGGGGATATCCGCGTCAAGCATATCCATCTGGACATCTGGATGTCGAGGGCAGTGCGAGATGCGCTCAGGACGTTGTCTCGTACTTGCAGGGACCTGCAGCATCTCGGGCTTCACGTCGTCTTCGATCCGGAGGAGCCCCTGAGCGACATCACGGGCATGTTGGTATGTTCATTTCGTAGCCTCACCGACAAGTCTGGTCTGATGTTCGCATCAGGATGCCCTACTCGAGTATGTCGGCCGTGGCTCCCTGCAATCGTTGCACGTCGTCTTCTCGTGCATGGACTTCCTCTCCTTGAGGCATGAAGACGATGTCGCCGTGGATCCTGCCCCACAATATGCGGACGAGTGCAAACGGTTGCTTGATCCCAACTCCCTCGCTGTCAACGTACAAACTTGCGCACCTTCGTTGAGGGATATCTCGCTAGAATTGTCCGTAACGAGTGATGACACGAAGGCATTCCGCAAGGGAAATGAGATCCCAAACCCGGACCATTGGGCATATGAGGTAAGTCGCCAAATTCTGTTTAGTCTCGTCATTTATTTAAGGCGAACTTCTTGTTTGTGGTCAATTTCTGCAGGTTCGATCGCGATGATGGCTTCGGTTGCGTTTAAGTTGTCTAGTGCATACATAATATCGAACACGAGGATGGTTGCTTCATGCGTTGCAATATTCATCCCGAGGTACTTCGTCGCTTTCGTGGGTACCGGTTCAATACTATCGGTTTTGAACGCGGCGGCCCCGGCAGCCCCGCGACAATGTGGGCGCTTATGTAAATCGGCCAAGCAATGACGTGCTGCTGCCCCTGTTCAAACGTTCATCTGGACCACCATCGTGCAAAACCTTGCGACAAACACAATAGAGCTCGCTCTTGCTCTCGCCCACTGTGGGTTCCTGTCTTCTCTAGTGTCTTTGATGCACAAGATATGGAGTCGCTGATCTCTTACTTAGCCAATGGGCGTCATGCGAGAGCTCAATTACGAGCTCCTCCATCTCGTCATGTCGCTCTGCAAGAGACACGAGCTCTCCGTCATGATGAAGACTTGCAAGCTTCTCTACCTCCAAGGCGCAAAGCTTCTCTTGTCGGACATGGCAATCCTTCGGCTGAAGACGACATTGCTTCCTTCACGGCTTTCATGCTCGGTGGCTCAGGGAATCTGGACCGTTTCGACCATCCTCTCAAAGTTCTCATCGCTGCCGAGTCTCTCTCTGTGCAAAGCGCTGCCCACTTGAGGGGCTTCTTGTTCGACTACGGACATATGCTCTGGTTTCGTTCCCTGGCTATCTGCAATGCTGAGCAACTGCTCGCCGCCGACTCGCACTTGCCCGATGCGTTTGCGAGATCGCGTGCATCGACTACATTGGTCTTTCTGACGCAGGCTCACTGGTGTGCGCAATGGTGCAGAAGATGAGAAACCCGGTTGCCGCTGTCCGAGTAGACTTCGAGCTCCGAGACCACCAGCATCGCTTCCTGCCGGACAATTACCACAACAATCCCATTCTCACCCTTGCACCGCTCTCTGACACCCTCTGCAGACTCTCTGAGACGTGGGGAGCGACCGATCCTGCGAAGGACGTCTATGAGGGCATCATTTTCCCCAACGTGACTTCGCTCGAGCTGCATACGAAAGATCCCATCAATGTCGTTCACTACATCCACGCATTCCCCAACATCCTCCGCTTGACAGTCACTACGTCCACCGCGGACAGGATATCTCTCGACGTGCACATACTCGCTCTCTACGGTGAATGGCACAACCGCAACCAGACAGCGCAGCGCGCGCACCGGAGCTGGCCCCGGCTGGAACGATTTGCCGGAACGGTACACGACTGGTGGGCTCTCGCGCTCGAATGCGAGGTGGAGAGAATGCAGGTGTCGGACTTGCTTGGTTGGCAGCTCTTGGAGTTCGCAGAGCTGCTCCGGATCGCTCTCCCGAAGTACCTCGTACTTGACGTGCGCGCGTCCACGGTGGTGCTGGAGGATTTCTGTGGACCGTTCCGCCAGAAGGCTGTCCAGTCCCTCGCAGCACTGAGGGTCGACCTCTCGTTCGGACCCCTTGACCGCCACGTCCTGGATGCCAGTAGCATGCTGGTGAGTTAGCCTGTGTATAGCATGCGTGTGGTAAGCTCTATTACTGACCAATTGACCTAGGATGCACTGGTCGCTGCCTGCGCTGGTACACAGTTGCAATGGCTTCAAGTCAACCTCGACTGTTGGGGCCTTCGTATCGGCTTTCCCTTTGACGACGCGGTGATAGCCACAGTGGAGGACGTGCCTATCTCCCGACCGGAGGTATTCCTCTGTCAGCTAGATCTGCGCGCCCTCGCGCTACGCCTGAAGAGAGAAGAACCTGTGTACAGCGCACCCCCACACACCCGGTTCAGTCGCATGACGTAGATACTTTGTAGTGTTTCGCCTACCATAGGGCTCCGCCCTCAAGGGCAATAAACAAGGATAGAAAGAAGAAAAAAAGAGAGAAGTCCCCACGTTGCGAGGTCTGTCTGTCACATTGCGCTCTTTACGCGGCAGGGAGCCCGACACAACGCATCTGGGAGAACAGTTCCCGCTCGATACTGAGTGGAACTTATCGGACCAGCTTCGTACGTACAATAATTATCCCGTGGCATTCTAGCCATGATGGGTGTGTGATCGATTCACCTTGATCGCAGGTCTATTGTACTTGGAGTAAACTTGGGAAGTAGAACGTACATCTTCGCGCTGCAGATGAGTATCGTAGTATCATACCGACTAGTATCAAACTGCCTCCTCCCGGTATTCCTCGGAATAAAATAGGCAGTAGTCTTCCTTTGAAGGGCGATTGAAATCCTCTCGTGACAGTGAACTGAATGGTATGCACCTATCTCGGTGAACTTTGGGTGCTGAACGGGGTCCAAGGTCGATGATTGGCGTGACAGTCGGCGGACGGTGTACAAGCCCTCTGTGTACTGAGGCAGCGCATGGTTGAGACTTGATTGAAATCTCTTCCTATGCGAGCCGAGACACATTATGGTTCATGCGCGTAGTATATTAGATTCACTCTTGCGTCCTCGATACAATCAACGCAGCTACATATATCACAGTTCCTTTCTCATACCGTAACTCGTCAACTGAGAACATGCTCCGAAACCGACTCCAGCTCACCCCAACCCCTTGGCACTCCCAAGTCTCTCCTCCACTGTTCGCCCGAGTTCGCCATGACTCCACTTCGGCGCACTTACACTCATACGACCAAATTGAGAGCAGCAAGGAGATCGCGCGACCTGGTCGAAGCAACGCGTTACCACGAGTGTCGAGCATGGTGCTATGTACTGCACTTGCGATATGGTGAAGAGCGTTGGCAGTACGCACCAACGCCTCTTAGCCGACCAGGCAGTAGCCAACACACTCATCGGAGCTCGTCCGTTGTCTGCTCGGGATAGAGGGAAGGAATAGCAGCGTACAACGGCGCGACTCGCAGTGGTATCCTCTCGACGGTGTTCGGCTCGTAGTCGACGTCCGCGCCGAGCGTAGCAATCGTCGTGGGACGCGTGCGATGCATCTTCAACGTAATGACGACCGTCTGCAACGTCTCGGTCGTATCTTTGATGCGCTGAGCAAGAGCGTCCAAGTCGAGGTCGGCGAGGTACTGCTCCGCAGGGAAAAGCCGCAGGTCCGCGAAGTTGGCTGAGCGGGGTTGGGGAGCGAGGCAGCTGCAGAGGAGAAGGCCGAAGGAGCGTATCTTAAGCGGACGCAGCATCATCAGCATGATCTCCTGTGGGCGGATGGCGGCGAGAGTCAGCGCACACGACGGACAAGAGATCGACGAGAACTCGAACGCACCATGACGCGCGGCATGTCGACGGCTTCCGGCTTGAGCACGGCACCGACGAGCAGCTTGATCTCGAGCGACCTGAGCTGCTGAGTGCACGCCTGCCCCATCATAGAGACTAGGCCTCGCGTGAAGATATTGACGTCGTAGCCTTTCAAACACATGTACTCGGGAGTGGTGTCCGTCATCACGGAGGAAAGGTACGCGTACTCGAAGAAGTTGCCGAGGACATGAAGTTCCCGGACGTGGCAACGCAGGCCGAGTAGGAAGAGGTCGATGAGGGAGGCGTGGCATTCGTCAAGCGACTTCCATGGGCTGTCGAGTTCCATCTGTTGCACCTGATTCAGCGCCCGCATGTCGACGTGCGCGTCGAGCTCCTGGCCGATGATGTCCAGGTCCTCCTCCGCAGTTTCATAGTGGAAGATTCGTACATTTGGGAATGCATGGGCATACATGATGGTGGCAGGGCAGTCATTCGCGGCGAGTGTGAGCTGCCCGACGTTGGGGTAGACTTGGGCGTAGACGGAGCCCGTGATTTCCGTGAGAAGCTCGAAACCGTGTCCATAGAGACACTTGAGAGTGGCCTGCGACCCGTGTAAGAGTCTGATCCCGATGCGGTCGTCCCGATTAATCTCCATATCGTCGTCGACGTCGTCGGAGAAAGGGAGCATCGTGATGTGAGCAGCTTCCAGTTTAGACTCCATGGTGCGTAAGAACGAGGCTGCGTGCCTGCCAACGCCGAGGAGCTCTAAGTGGGTAATCGTCCTGAGCCTGGCAAACTCATGGGAGAGAGGAGGACTGCCCGCGCCCAGTAGAACCTCCGCGCCATCGATGCGAAGAGTGTTGAGGACTAGGGCGTTTACGGATTGGTTAAGAAAGGTAGAGAGTAGCTCGGCAAGATTGGAGGTATTGAATTGAACCTCGATGCTAAGTTCCTTGAGGTGCTTCACACGTGCACCATCCTCGACACTCATGAACGCGATGAAGGACACGAGACTACGTGCCAATCTAATATGAACGCCTCTCTTCAGGAGGTACCGCGGCCCCGCGCGATAGAGAGGACGGCATGTCTTCATCATCGCAGAGATGTCGCGCTGACGAGGCATCGTGTCCATGACTGATACGAGAACGTCGTTCACAAGCTTCTGGACCATGTTCTGGAGCACAGAAAAGCCAGTCTGCATCAGTGTACTGCCAATTATAGGTCCAAATTTACCTACGGCGTGCTCCTGAGTCGTGGACGTGACGCGATGGGGACACGGCGCACCGAGCTGACAGCAAGGCCGCCGAGTCAGTCGCCAGACAATGACAAGGATAGCGATGCGATGTGGCAGGGAGGGATGGTTCGTAAGTCGTAAACAGCACACTCGTTATATCATAGAGGCATCCAGCCAGGTTGCAGAGAAGATGTATACAGAAGGACCAGAAAAGGACGAGGACGTAGTGGCGGCAAGTTGTAAGGAGCCTATGCGCAACAGGCGCTTCCAGAACATTGCTTAAGTATCAGTACCTGACGCATATACTTGCTGACTGATAAGTAGAAGGTAAATAACAGGTAAGAAGCCGGACTAGCCTAGTGCGAGCTACTTACCGCTTGAGTCAAGCCTCTCGCTCACTTTACCTGAAAGCATTACGGTGATTTACTGACTGTGATGAGAGGCCCAAGAATCGCCGAAGTCGATGACGAGACCTAGATGAGGTCTATCGCAGGTTCGAAATGGTTGTATAGAACAACAACTACTCGAGCAGCTAAGTGGAAGGAACGCTAGCCCGGAGTCTCTACCGTGACCCCGTCAATTGAGAAAAAGTTGCGACCAGCACCAAACTGCTGGCTCGCTCCACCGCCCCGGCTTCGCCGTACTCGCATTCTGACCGAGGGATTCACTCCCTTGACCAGGAGGAGGACCGCGCGAGCTTGCAGATGCGACCTGGTCGCCGCGAGTATAGTGCCGTCGCACCTGGATCTCCGTGGTGAACAGCGTCGGGACAGCAGACTGAATGCGCTCAGCGACGTCTGGAAGAGAGAGGAGGGCGAGAGAGACTTCGATCTGGTGCAGTACTCTCGGGCATTCCACCCCGTTGCTGCTCGCCAGGCGGTCATCATCCCGGGCTGGCGGTGCGGAATCGCCGAGGGAGGGAGCGATATTGCCACAGTCGAAGATGAGCTTGAGGTTGGTCAACCGACGCACCTGGGCGATGCCCACGACGGTATCCTAGATGGCGGAACGATATCAGTTGGGGTAGAGGATGACGAAGGCCACTCAGCCTCGGACGTACCAGTAGCATAGCGATGTCCAAGTCAGCATCGCGGCTGCCAAGAAGGACGCAGAGGTGCAGCGTCTTCATCCTGGTGACGTCCGGCGAACACAAGAGGGCAATCACACACCGGGAGTCCAGGAGCTTGGTGGCCTCGTGGATGACAAGACGGACCTTCAGCGGTCGACTGTCAGACAGCACGTCCGAGAGGAAGTTGAGCTCGTAGTCGTCCGTGAGGGTGATGTTGAGCCATCGCACGGTGCACTGAAGGCCCATATGCCACAGAATGATCGTCGAAGCGCCGACGTTGTCGAGCGCGGTCCACGAGCCGTGCGCGACCTGGTATTCTATGTTCAGCCCGCGTACCAACCCATCGTCGAACCAACTTGGGGAGTCGCCAGTGATCTTGAGGACTCTGAGTCCCGGGAACGCACGGAGCACGTGTTTCACCGTCGGGAAAGTGATATTCTCGTATTCGAGCACCCTCAGTATGGGATAAACGTGGACGTTGGCGGGGGGATATGGGCCCGGATTAGCGACATCCAACGTAGTGAGCGTATCACAGCTTTGGGCGAGGAGGTAAATCGGATCGTAGGCATGCGGTGGGTCAACGCTGTCCTCGGTCCACTCCTGCTCGTGGAAGTTGCCGAATGCAATAGTCGCTGTGACGAGCTTGGAGCGCAAGTTGCGCAGAAGCTCTGCACAGCGCTCCCCCGAATCCCCTAGCCGCAGGTCCTTGAGTGTCGTCAGCCGAGCCATGTCCAGTGCCAATCCTTCCTGCGAAGCGAGCACGGTCTCCGCGTGATCGATACCTAGGGTGTGCAGAGTACCGCTCTCATTTATACGGAGGAAGAGCCGCTGGAGGGCAGCGGCGGTGGCTGGAGAGATCCCATGCATCGAGAGCTGCAAGGCGCGAAGGCACCGACCGAGGTTGTCGGGGCCCAAGGAAGTCCCAAGGAAGGAGAGGAACGACCATAGCGAGTGATCCGAGGACAGAGGGACTTCTTCTTGCAGAAGGAACTTCGCCCCATGTCTGTAGAGCATTTTTGATGCCCTAAGGAGGCTCGAGGCCGTCTTCCTGTCTGAGAAGGCCATGACGACAAGCAGAACGTCGAGATTTAATGTGCACTTATTCATCTAGCACAGAATACAGCGGCAGAGATGTCAGCACAAGACTTTCACATACATAACTGTACACTCACTGTGGCGGATTGTGGTGGCTGCCGATCGCGAAGAGGTCGTAATCCTGCCACGCACGTCTGAAGCTCGACCGGTCATGTATGTCGCAACGCATCATGAGCTCTTTCCACAGCGAGCTACAATTCCCGATTTGAAGCCAGAAAGAAAAAGCGAAGTAGCAATGCCAACGAAGACGGGCCAAAGTACTTATGTACTTAGCTGATAATGAGAGACTTCAGTCAAAGGGTGACATAGCCCCATTGGCCACTGGAGCGAACTTGCGCTCAACGCCGGCGGCGACCGGAGTGGCCAAGCGCGTCGTCGGACCGGACCGGCCGCTGACGTCACGCGTCAGACCGCGCTCACCAGCGCGCACCGTGCTCTTGCCGCGGCAGCTTCCTTCCATCTATGCTGCTCTTACCTGCAGTGCGCCTGCGCGACTAGTGCACCCCAACGAGTACTATGGACAGGTCAATATCTGGATCTCGACATTGGGGAGTAAGTGAAGTCTTCTGAACATGCGGCTCACGTCTTCGCGGTGAGTGTTCGCATGTTGTATCCATTCGAACTTACTGAACCTCCAACACGATCATCTGCAACGGATAGGAAGCATTCAAATACTTATGCTCGTCACTCTCTGGAGGTGTGGCAGCGGCTCCGACCAGCAGGCCTTCCTAGGGTAAGACGGATATCGCGAAGATGCGCTGAGGACTTGTCATGAGCTGTTTCACTTGCACGCGGCATACACTGGGTATGCACATGAAGCAGGATGGATGCGTCTGACTGTTCACAGAGTCAGCCCGATGAAGGCACATTTTCCATCCAGTCGGTATGGCCTATCCTCGTACTAATCCACCTCGCGATGACTGCGCCCGGCAGTTCATACTGCGAAGCTTCCTTTGCGGCGACTACTCGAACTACAGCATCCGGTGTGTGTCTGGTATAGCACCAATCTCAATAACACAGCACTGACAGCGGGTGCAGTTCTCTCCAATCCCCTGGGCGCCGTACCGGTGAGTGCATATGTCGCGGCGATTCGGAGTGTGTCAAGCCGGCTAGCCTTTAATACGCACTTGAAGTCCAGGACGGCCCTCAAACAATCTCATTGACACATGCCATATTGTGCTCTCGCGGTCATGAGCGCCACCACGCAGGAAGGCCGCAGTGTCGGTGTCTACGGTCCCTCAGAATCTCGATCTCTCCCGCGACCTACATACCTCTTCCTTGTCGTCGGCCGGCGCGGCATGACTACAAAGCCACCTACCAACCGCACAATTGGACACACGACTGTCGACATGCTCCCTCGCCACATGGTCCCCCGCAGCGTTGTGTCCGAACCCGCGGTCGTCCGACGCTGGCTCCGACTTCCATCGGAGCATGCTGAGTGCTGGCTCTTCCCGGCTGTCGTCACGTCTGGCGTCTGCGAGGCGGTTAAACCCCGCGCAGAGGCTTCTATCCGGTTCGTGATGCCTCAGTCGCTGCAGCTGAGCCCCTCACGTCGTTTTCAAACTTCCTCTCCATTGCAAGTGCTCACTTCTGCCTCCTGCCAGACACGCGAAGCCCCAACGGAGAAGGACGGGTGCGATGTAACCTAAGGAGATCAACGGGCCAAGTCCGAGTCGCAAGGCATCAGACGAGACAGGCGATCACGGATACAGTACGTCGCAACTTGCAAGTGGATGTGCTCACAGGAAACACGAACAAATCATGCCGGCATATGTACCCGACATCCTCTCCCCAATGGCGAATCGCGATCACCGCGATACCACTGCATCCGCGACTGTCACACACAAGAGCGCGTCGATCAAATTTCATCGGGATCGCGCAATCGCGCAGACGCACCCGGCTATGTGCATGTGCAATGGCACGCGGCCGGAGGCCGCGCGTCCGGGGATACTTGGGTCAGCAACGCAAATCCCGACGCGACGGTTCGGGCTCCAGTCTCCTTCGAGTCTGCTTCATCGAGTCCGGCCATCGTCGACTGCCGCAAAGAGGCCCACACTCGCCGGCCGCCGTCCCATCCATCGCTTCTCACAGCCAGATACCCGCGACTGTCCCGCACTATTACTATCTATTACAAACACGGTGCGTCTCGGGATCCACAAGGGCTGAATATCGAATGCTCATATGTAAAACTGTATGCAATCCCCTTCAGGTATAGCCCCGGTCCCCATACTCTCATCACGGTCATGCTCCCGGCTCCGGCAGAGCCTCTCAGCCTTCGCGTCAATGCAACCGTCCACGCCCACGCCCACGACGCGGATCCCCGTGACGATCGCATACGAAACGCCACGCCACATCCGGCACGACTCGACGCCACCAGGGCACATGCGGGACGCCGATCCCTGGCCATGCCCCTGGCCCTCGTCCGTGTACACCCCGGGTGCGTCTTCGCCCTCTTCCCCGGCTCGTGTCGTAAGCGAGTGGCTCTTGCGTCGCTGAGAAGGGTGGAGCTGCAGACCTACGCGGGAGTCTAGCCGGCCGCCCTCGCCGCTCGCGACTCACGAGTGCCTGCGTCCGAAATCTGCGGAGGTCCGCATGAGACCGCGAGTGTCAGTACCACTTGACGTGACCCCGACGATTGCCCGTCGCGCACTCACGCTGCCAGTGCGTTGTCGGAGTCCGAGTCGAGCCTTGGCAGCCCTGCCAGCCCGAGAGTGCAGCCAGCATCCCGTACGCCGGCGGGCGGGCGAGGTTTGAGGCTTCAGAGCGGGCGCAAGACGGTGAATGCCGTTGCTGTCGTGCGTCAGAACTCAGCGTTCAGCACTCGAGCTCAATGCGTGCCAAGGTCGGACGCGTGTGGCTCGCAGGCCGGCAGCCGCGGTGGGCTTGTAAGCCTACATATTTCACAAAGACGTCCGAGTCAAGCCCGCATACTCCCCCTTGAGTCTAGAAGGCCATACATGCTGTATGTGGATATTTGGAATTGCCTGAGTCGGTCGTCTCAGTCCTTCTGTCTGCGTGTGCAGCAGAGGCGGTCGCGATGTCTCCACCGCGGTCGGTCCGAGACTCTGGAGCTGACGAGAGACAGCTTTCCATCCACACATCCTGTGTCTCATGCTGTGGTCCGAGTGGCAGGACCGGGAATGCCAGGCTCCCGTCTCTATGCGTTTCACTCATATGCGCAACGAGTGCCCGGGCCACTGGTCATGCATGCCTGCGGACTGTCAGTACGTCAATCCGCACATGCGGGCCCTACCTGGTTAACTGGCTGGAACTCCTCGCGCGCAGACAGTGGCGCTTGTCGCTCGTTGTTTCGCAATCCGGATACTTATGTACACAGCGCGCGTCCTGGGACGCCGGCACGCCGCCGCGGTGGGTGAGTAGGATGTAAGTCGAATGGCTATCCAATCACTTGGTCCCTGCAGTACCAGGAATTGGATGTTCCGAAACAAAGTCTGGTGCGAGTTCTGATGCGTCGAGTCTATCAGTGACAGTATCAGGCCTCAGGACGCGCACGGCAGATGGCAGTGCCTCAGACTGGGCGGGCGCGAGCGGAGGAGCGTCCGAGTCGTGACGACAGAGGAGACGGAAGTGTGTGCTCACTAGACAGTGCTAGGTCTGATACGGCTGCGGTGAGTCGGCGACCATCTTGACTATGTACCAGTTGACTATGTACCAGTATTAGTATACCATTGAGAGTCGCGACTAAGATGCCGGACAGCTGCAGCGGCAGCGACAAACACGGTCAATATGCGACAGGCATCAGACAACGTGAACGTATATGCGACATATGCGAGATGCACGACAACGAGCAGACTACAACGCGAACATATGATATGCGACAGTGTATGATGACAGCGATGAGAAATAATAGCATGACACGATTCGGACTCCGGGAGATATTGCCACACTGCTTGGACATGTACACTAGCTATGCACTACTATGAACTATGGACGATGACTTATGGAACTATGAACTATGAACACGACAGAAGTACTAGTACACTCGTGAATGCATCCGAGTCCGAGAGCTTGCAAGGGAGGGACGGAGAACTCGGAAGTGAGACTTGCGATTGTACGTATACGACAGCTTCAACCACGGGCCTCACACTGACAGCACCCCCAACATCGAACACACAACATGACAGTTGAGTCCGAGACAACCAAACAGCTGGACACCCACAGAGCCATCATCCAGAGACTCCACAGAGACTCCGGGGCTCACCCCTCCTCCGACTGTCACTCATCCTCCGCCAACACCGCCCACCCGCCCACGTCCTGGAACGCAGGCCTCAGCCGCCCCGTCGCGCCCGCCCCGCACCCCCTGCACTCCGGCACGTCGCACGGCCCCTCCGCACTCGCTCGCGTCTGAGAACCCGCACTCGACTTCGCGTGCGGGCGCACGGCGGGCGAAGGGTACGGCCGCGCCCGCCGCGTCTCCGCGGGGGACGCTCGTCTCACCCGTTCGCGCTCGCTCTGGAGTGGGCGTTCCCCGCGGACGAACGACTCCCCGGGCGCGGCCATCGACGCGTGCATGGACATGGTGTCCTCGAGCTCGTCCGCGGACGCGGCCGCGTCTTCGTCCTCTTCCTCTTCCTCGTCCTCATCCTCGTCTGTCCACGGCTCGTGCTGCTGCTTCTCGAGCGGCGGGAACGTCAGCGAGGGCGCGTACATCGGGTGCGCCTGCGGGTCGTGCGGCGCGTGCGCCTGGTATTGCTGGTTCTGGTACTGTTGCTGGTGCGGGTTCTGGTGCGGGTAGTATCCCTGCGCCTGCCCCTGCGCATACGCATGTGCCGGCTGGCTCGGGGACGCGCGGAAGCTCGTCGCGGGCAAACTGCGCGGCGTCGGCGGGAACGGCGACGTCACCGCCGACACGGGGGACGGGAGGAGCGAGGGCGAGAGCGATGGCGAGAGCGAGGGGGAGGGCGACGGCGAGCGGGACGGCGAGCTGTACGTCGCCGCTGATAGGCGATCGTCATGGGGGTCGTACATCCCGCCGCTGTGCAATGGGGTCCGGATGAGCGGCGGGCCTGCGCCGAGGGATGACGGGCCGGGCGGGGGTACGATGCGCTGCTGCTGCTGCTGCTGTTGTTGGTCGATTCCGGGCGGGGGCACCATGCGCGCGACGACGTCGCGGCGGCGCGCGGTGAGGTGGTTGCGGTAGTGGCGGCGCATGTTTGAGTTCACGTTGAACTTGCGGTTGCATCCCGGGAAGGCACAGGTGAACGCTGTTGTTCGTGCGAGAGTCCAGTCGAGGTCGACAACGAAGACGCGGGGTACAAGGTTCCGAACGACAATAGAGCGCGAAGACGAAGACAACGTTCGTCGATCAAAAAGTAGAAGGAACGAGGCGGCGACAAAGACGGAGATGTCAGTCAGTCACGGCAAAGTCAAGCAGAGTTAGCCCAGTACTTACGCTTCGCGCCAGTGTGCGTGTTCACGTGTATCGCGAGGCTGCTCGGGCGGTTGAAGCGCTTGTTGCAGTGCGGGCAGCAGTGTCTGCGCTCGCTGTCCTCCACAGATCCCGCATTCCCGCTGGCCGTGGGCATGGACGGAGACAGAGACATGGAGAGAGAGACCTCGGTGGGTGGCAGCGAGGGGACGTCGACATAGCGCGTCTGCGCCTTCCCACGGCTCGTGGAGGAAGAGGCGTGCCCGTGCCCATGATACCCGGAGGGCCCGGGGTATGTGTACGGACCCTGGAGGTGTGCGGCTCGGGCCCGCTCGGACGCGGTCACAGACGAAGAAGCGGCTACAGCAGGTGCAAGCCCGAAGCCCTCACTCCCGCTGGTGGACGGGGAGAAGTATGGCGTGCGAGCATTCGCGCTCGCGTTCGCGACGGCCGAGACGAGCTCGTCGGCGGGGCTGGGGAGTCCGGCGTGGGTGCCCGTGGAGATGGCAGTCGAGATGCGGAAGGGGAGCGATTGGGGCTGCTGGGACGAGCTCGGGATGGGGTTCCCGGCAGTCGATGTCGCCCAAGCCCGCGGGGCTGCGGAAGCCTGAGTGTGCGGATGTGATGCGTGGAGGTGCGCAGACGAGGAGGTTCCTGGACGTGCGGGATGACAGCAGGACGCTGTGCACGGGCCCGCGCTCGGCGGCGGCGGCGTGTGGTGAGAGTGCCCGGAGACGGCGGGCGGGTGCCGTGCATGTGGCTCTGGCTGGGCACTAGTGCGAGACTATAGACACTGGCCGTCAGCGGGGAAGCGGAGAAGGGTGAGAGCGGGTACGTACATGCACGGAGAGCGGCTGGAAGGACGTGGAGGGCTGGTTCTGGTGCGGTAATGAGCCGCGGAAGAGGTCCTCTGCGCGAAGACAATAAGCACGTGATCGAGATGGACTCGGGTGTGGAGCTCACCGGGGAAGAGTTCGTTGAGGCTGGGGAGGGCCTTGTCGTCGGCGGCCTTGGAGGAGGACTGGCGGGAGACGGGTGGCGAGGTCCGGGCGGGCGGCATGTCTGGGGGGAGGGAGGTATGTGCGGAGGGCCACCGGGGCGGCGGGGGACGGATATATATATGGAGGACGGGCGGGAAGGCACGCGACGAGGATCTGCGAGCTTATACGTAGCCGGGGCAGGAGACGCCGCAGTGTGCCGGTTTGGAAATAGACAGGGATTGTCCAGAGGGAGATCTTCGCCTGTCTTCCCTTCCGACCGTCAACGGACCCCAACGATCCCCTCCAAGCCCGCGCATCCCATTTCGCCGGACTCTGGACGCCAGAACATGGGGCGCCCGGCCTCCTCGCCACGTTCTTCGGCCAGAAGGCCATCGACGATGAATTCCGAATTCATTTTGCACTTCCACGAATGCCAGCACGTCCATCTGGCAGCGAGTGGCACCGTCCACAGCTGGTGCCCACACGGGCTGCGCGCATACGTACTACGCGATTCGCGCTGGGATGGACGGTGCGATGCGCGCATGCCGAGAGCATCGACGCCGGCCACAGCAATGGCATTCGCATGCTATTGTGGCATGGGATACGCCGACGCGGAGGAGAGCGGGTGGGCGAGCACGATCGCGGTGCGTGCAGAGAAGCCACCGCTGATCTGCCGCCATCTGCGCTGGGCCTGCCCACCCCGCTGGAGTGTTCCTCCCGGATGTGGCACACGCCAGGCCGACGATCTGGGACCGGCCGATATCGCAGCCCCATCGGCGAGCGCACATCGCCCGCGCATCTCGCCAGCCCGAACTGCTCCGTCTCCGTCTCCGTCTCCGAGCTCCCTCCGTGCTGCGTTGACGACGACGACGACGCAGGCCTCTTCCTAGCTCGCCTCGACGCCTCGACGTCTCCAGCTGCGCATCCCCTCCTCGCCTCGCGCATCCATGGCCGATCTGACAATCACACTCGCCCCCGCTCTCCCGGCGGCGGTCTCCTACCACTCTCGCGTCCGAATACGCCCCTTTCACCTCCCGCGGCACTCGTCTTCGCCATGTTCTTGAACGCCTCCCGAACAGCAGCGAATGCACACCGTGCTTGTGGCGGCGGCCTCCATGCCCTCTCGACCACTCAGCCGCGCTTCCCTCCCCCTCGGCCTGGCAACGCGCACCGTACCTGTCTGTACCTGGCACTGAGGCGCAGGCTAGCTGATGGGGCTTCCGTAACACAAGCTTAGGGTCGCCGCGAAGCAGCGAACACCATCTACAGCACCTGCCGTGTCGCCCTTTACGCAAAAGGGACGACGATGCTCTGCCGGGGTGCCCCTGCCGACACACTGCACTGACGTCGCCCATGCAGTTCTCTCTCTGAGTCTCGCGTTCGCTCCAGAGCCTGTTAGGGTTTCCCTGGTTCTCGCATTCGCTCTCGGTGCATTCGCTGATTCCTCCGATCGGACGCGGACACGAACCCACGCCCGTGCCGGGAAGGGGCTGCACCGTGGAAAGCTCGCAGCCCGCTGTCCCGCTGTGAGACCGGGCGGGAGGCGCGGGACGGGCACCCCCTCCCTGCCGTCGGACTGCGCCTTTCAGTTTGACCGTTGATGACTAGCTCTGCACTGGAGTTCCGAGCCGCACGTCGACGCCTCGCTGGGAATCCCGCCGCTTGGTCGTCTGGCCGCGCGCATCCACTCACTCGCTCACTCAGGCTCGGACTTGGACTTGGAAGGTGGATTCGCCGCTCCCGCATGGACTCCTACATGTCATCCGATGCTCAATGCTTGATGCGCGCTGCACGCGTGGACAACGGACAGCGGCGCAAAGCCCGCACTTGCAAGCCTCGATATGCAAGCGATAAGTATGTATGGGAGACTCGACGTCCCCATCCGACTCCGACGTTCCATGCTCGGAGTCGCACGCCGCGGATCCAGAGTCCAGACTACGAGTCGACGGCCCAGGACTGAGGACGGTGAGGATGATCTGCGCGCCCTGGAACTCAGACTCAGAATTGAACGCGCTATCTATGCAGTCTGAGTACTCAGCAGTCGGTACTCAGCAAGGACGCGCAAGGGACCGTGCTGCGCACATGCTGGCATCGAGGCAATCGACTCGGAGGCGAGCTCAAGCTCCGCGAACCCCCCGGCCGGCCTCCCATGGCCACGGCCACATGCGTGCAGGTGTGTTCCTGATTTGCCCTCGCTTCGCAGGCTGGCTGCCAGTGTCAGTTCGAGTGCCTGATGTCATTGTCATTGTCATTGTCAACTCGTAGTCACTCGTGCATGCAGACAGGGTTGACGCGGACGCGGGCGAGAAGGACGCCGGGTTACGTACGCGTGCGGCGACGTCGTCGTCGTCTCCCTCCAGTGTCCAGAGTCCAGGCAGTACGCTCAGCATTGGACAGGGACGGGAACGGGAAGGTGTCGTTAGGTCTGGTGGGCGTGCATGCCACGGACTACTGCACGAGTGGCGTCCTCGTCCCACGCTCACGCTCACGAGTTACTCTCAGCGAGCCACGGCCCGCCACGAGTCCGAGCCGCAGGGGTACTAGTAGGGCCGCTGATGCCGCCGACACGCAACCTGCGAGTTACACACATACTCCGGGTCGTGGTGCGTGGAGCGTGTTGGGGCAGAATCGCGCCGCGCCGCGAAGTTCAGGATCAGGATCGGCAGAACAGCACTACATACAGACTCTCGGGAGTCGGATCCACGCTCGTGCTCACCGCTGGCGCTCCCCTCCATGCGCGCTGTGGGCGTATGCGAAGAGAAGGACCGAAAAGCGCGCCCTGCGCAGACCAGCGACGGTCCGCCTCTCATCATGGTGGTGGCAGCGGGTGCCCTTCTTCTTCCCCGGGGAGAAGCGCAAACGCACACACTCACGCCGCGTAGTGCCAGTGCGTGATTCGTCGAAGGGTACGCGACGCCGCGATCGTACAGTTAGCTGACACGATTTCCATCCAGCTACGAGTCTCGATCTGGGGTCCTACACCGTGCGTGTACAGTTTTACAGTGAGTGGGCGTATGCGAATAGAAGGACAAGGAGCGCGCCCAATCCCAGCGACCAGCGACCAGCGGCGAGCCTCGCCACCGGTGCGATTCGGGGAACACGGGGAGCAGGGATCACGCCGATGAGTGTGTGCGGACTCGGATGCATGCGCAGATCCACGCTACCTACGGCGTGGTCGATCGGACATGGACACGGACACGGACACGGGCGGTACGTCAATCCACCCCCTTCCGTCCCGAGGTCTGCGCCGTGGTGGCGGCGGTATTGATTCTGATCATCGGCCTCAGGATGACCGGGTGCGATTGCCATCCTACAGTACCACACAGTCCACCTTTCCGCATTCGAAGATGGGGAAGATGGATGGCCCACAGAACTCGCTTAGGGTGCCACTGTGTGGACCGCTCGCGCCATCGGAGGCGCGGAAGGAACACAGGGAAGCGCAGAGGAGGGTTTGATCGCGGGTAAGTAGCGTATTTCGAGAAGTACTCGTACGTGCATATCGTATCGTATAGTTCATGCGCTCATATCTGTTCGTTCGTTCGTCCAACCAAACATATCCGCAGGTCATGCATCTCTCTCCACCGCACGATCCACAAGTGCTCAAGTGCGCTCCTTCCGCTCTCCAAAGGAGGTCGATGATGTGCAGAACACCGGCTTGAGACATCCGGATCCGGATTCCTGACAACGGACCACGGACCACGGACCACAGTCCAGGGCTACGGCGCACATATCCGGGACGGGACGGGACTATCAAATACGCCTATGCCACGGGCGCAGAATACGCCACCCGCGTACACGGTACATTATGCGGTTCGGGTACGCACCTACGAGGATGGAACTGCAGACCTGCAGACCTGCCAGTGCGTGCGTGAGAGCCCGAAGGGATTGTCGCTCACGAGGCCCACAAAGCCACGTTTGGCTTCGCTGATCGGCGGTGGTCCGAGTCTGGGCACTAGTCTGAGACTCAGTGCTCAGAACTCAGTACTCAGTGCTGACGAGCAGCGATCCTCGCCTTCGTACATAGTGTGCTTGGATGGCCATCCGCCATTTGTCCTGGTCAGGATGGCAGCCGGATCCGTCGAGGCGGGCGACCCGTCACACACACACACACACATGCTCGAGTCTACAGTCTCGCCCTTCCCCGCCGAGTGTGGGCTCGCAGAGCCGCGTGCCAATGCTATGTAGTCTGACATGCAAGACGATGTGGGGGGGCCGGCCGCGCTCACCCCGAGGTTCAACAAGGCTGACACTCGCACCTACCGCAGCCGCGGTGACACCGACAGCCACGAGTTCGGTTTCGGGTTTCGATCGTCGGCCAGGGAGGGATTACGGTTTTGATTACGGTTTGGGCTCACGGTCTGCACCCGTGCGTGAAGGGAGCTCGAGGACGGGAAGCTTCAAGGTTCTGGTGTCTTTACCTCGGAGGTCTGGGCTCGGACTCGGGTGCAGTCGACGTCGTGCGCGTAATGGATGATGTACGTGGTACACATACGCATAGAGTGCGCTGACGGCGATGGACAAAGCTTGACTGCGGCGTGCGTCCCCCTCGATCTTCTCGTCGACCCCCCCCCCCCTTCCCGGGCCAGCGATCGGTGTCTGCCCGCCCCATATGTCAGACATGCAGCCCCGGATGATCACGCGCACGACTCACGAGCAGCAAGTAGCAACCTCGAGATCGGTCTGCAAAGCAATATGCGAGCGATACCCTGAGCCTCAACTACAAAGGGCACGAACATTCGGAGAGCGGAGATGCACTGATTCATGGGCAGAAGAGGGAGTGAGGTATGTATTAGGACTATGATTACCTACGCGCAGAGCCTCGGATCGGCGCTGCCTCGTGTCCTCGTGCCCTCGTGTCCGCACGGAGGCTCTTCTCTGTGGGCGTCCCTGGGAACGTCGGATACCATTCGCTAGATCTATGAGCGGATGAACTGAGGTACTTATGAGGCTAGCCTTGAAGGAAATGACGTGAAGGGGATCCGGAGGACGGAAGGCATTGACACGAGGCTGCAAGGGAGCACTCACCGCCCGCCGGCGAATTCGTCGTCCACCCCGCACGCCCGCTCCGCTCCGCCATGGACTCGCACATCGCCAAGTCGCCAAAGCGTCGGGAGTCCTCGGAAGGCAGTCGATAGACTGAGGTGAGTGCTATCGATAGCTGCCGCGACTCCCGATCATCCTACTCGAGTGCGAGTGCTCCCGAGAACGCCGTCGCGCGCACTTCGCTGCGCTAGAACCGCGAGAAGACACCATTAAAACAGTATGACAGCAGTATGACTCTTCCCTGGTCATTGTCGATTGTTTCGTCGTACCACGGATAGAGCAAGAACACGCACCCCGCACCGCGCGCCACGCAACCACGCACGAACGCACCCACGCACAAAACCGCAGAACGCACGTACGCGGAACACCCGTCGGACATGAATTCATGGAAGGATTTGCACCGTCTAGTCCTTATTCGGCTCCTCAGGCGCGCGGCACGTGGTCGGTCCTCGGACTTGCGCTCGGCTGCAGTGTAGCAGTGTCTTGAATGGGGTACAAGGTGTATGAGGGCACGGACGCAGATCGTCACGCATCGTACCTTCTGGCCTGGGCTGCGTGGCTTCTGGCGTTATTGGCGTAGGCGGCCGGTGTGTGGACGTCGCCGACTCGGATACGTCGTCGCTGATGCATGACGATCGCTCCCGCGAAGTTCGACGTTCGAACGGGGTCACTTCAAGAGTGTGTTCGCGTCCCTGATGCAAGATGAGAAGTACAGCCCGAGTGGGCCGGGGGTACCTGCTGCCAGTGTGGTGCACGTATTCGGATTGTGTCAACTGCGGTAGGGAACGTTGTCATCAGCGGATATGCAAGATGGGCGTGGATGAGAACATACGGACAAAGGAGGCGCGAGGAGGGAACCGGTGTGTACTGGTCGTGTACCAGTACACAGGCGCGGAAGTGGATCAAATTCCAGAAGAAGAAGAGAAACCGAGGAAGGCAGGACGCAGAGGACAGAAGACAGAAGACAATACCGGCGGCGCGAGGAGACGAGTAGAAGGCCCATCCGCGCGGGTACGCACGCACAGGCTCGCACTGCTGATAAGTCAGTCACCCAAGAACAGCCAGCCAGCCAGTCGGTCGTCTTCTCATCGCACTTTGAAGCGTGACGTCGTCCGCGAATGGTCTATCGCGCAACCCGAGCCAGTGCGATGGCGCCTTCGGAGGGAAGTGGCAGCACCTGCTATGTATGCGGGGGAAGAGCGGGCGGACGCCGGACCATGGCCACAGACTGCGCTATCTTCCGTCGACATCGGTGGAATGCCCGGGCGAGGATCAGGGAACAGGCGTCGACAGCCTCCCGATTCCCGATCCGGCTGCACTGATGAATCCGGACGTCCAAGTGCAGTACTTGCGCGGATGCGTAAGCGAGGAAGTATCGAGGGTCTGGGGATCGCTTCAGAACGTCATGATGCGTATGCGTCGCTGCCGAGATTGCCTCCGTGCTGATGCTCGCCACGGTAAGCACGGTAGTACTGGTTAGGATATTCGCTGCGCTTGCGCGTAAATGAGTAAGTAAGCAAATACCCGGACTCGCCTGCAGCTGCTCGCGGCGCTGCTTATCTCGACAAGAGAGGCGAGCGAGAGCTTGAGCCTTGCGAAGCAACTCCGCGAGGCGTCGCGTCGCCAGGCCAAGCTTCGAGGGAGGATCACCTCGAGAACGAGAACCATTAATCGCCAGTCGTGTCGAGCCCCAAACGGGCAGTCGGTCACTTGGTATGGACCGAGACGCGTGGGGCTGGCCGCTGAGCTGACGTGGCCTCCGGTCGCCGGAGCCTCCTGGATCTGAAAGCGGCTATGTGGAGGGATGGATGGACGTTCGCCGCGCGCTCGGCTCCCTGCTCCCCCGAGTAAGCAGATTCAAGTGCATAGCGGCCGCCGGGAGGCGATTCAGATCCTCTGGATGATGGGATGGTGGCGAGGGGAGCCGAGGAGTAGCTGTGGCGATGGATGGGGCATGTCGATGATTTCCCGGAAGATCGTCTGCGGTCGGGTCTGGGAGGCGAGTAGCGGTCAGGCTGGGGCTGATTGCGGGACGAGCGGGCGGGCGCGTACCTCGCTCGTATTGTCAGTTCTAGGGCGGGGAGACAGCAAACGTGAACATGCACAGTAGGATGCGATGGAACGCACAACACGGTGCTCGCAGGGGGTCGTGCATTGCGAATTCATGGTTCGATTGCGGACCCAGTGCGGACCCAGCGCCAACATACCATAGTCAGGTCGGACAGGTGCCACCAGGGAGTGTTTCCATGCTGCACGTCGTCGTCCCATGAGCTGTGAGCCAGGTCGGGGGTGGTGGTCTGACTGACAGCGACATTCCATGCATGCACATCAGAGACAGACTCGGCAGGATCGGCAGGTCAGACAAGCGTCGCGCCTCGCGGGTGCGGACGTCGCAGAAAGGCGAGTCCCGCATCCCAGATTCCCTTTCCCGCACACGCTAATCCGCGGTGTCATCGCTTGACACGGATGACAGGAGGGGCACTTCTCGACCGGGCTGCTGCTCAGTGCTGACGTCGTCTACATCCGGTGATACCACTGCCATGCAGGGCACCGTTCGAACTCCCGTGTGAGGCCTATCATCAGTAGGGACGGTGGAGTCTGGTGGGATGATCGTCCTCCTACTCGTGGTCACGAGCCGTGCCTTCGCGTCCTCATAAGGCGAGTAGTGAGTACGTACCCGGCGATGCCGAGAGGAGGTGCGCACTAGGGCCGGGAGGGTGACAGGCGTGGCAGGGCACCGTTTCAATGCCAGCGGCGCGACAGGCTGGAGGAGGGAGTAAGCGTCACCTGCTGGCGAGCGAACGGTGCATGATCCTCCCGCTGTCGGGCAGAGTTAGGGTTGCCGGGGCGTCGAGGCGATCGCAGGACTCCGGCGAGTCGGGCGGAGCTGGGGATCGCGGATTGCGGCTCGCGATGCGAACATTGAGCTTCACCAAGCGGCCAGAGGAGCGAAGCGTAGGCGAGGGCGGTTGGACGGCTCTGACACGGATGGGAGAGCGACCTTGCGGGTTTGGACGTCGTTACGGGAGGCGAGGGGCATAAGGGCGACGCCGCCGCCACGCTGGACTGGGGCGGCGAGGCGCGTGATGCGAACTGGGGAGGCAGTTCGCGCCGTGTTGGGTACCTGCGTTCGCATGCTATCTCTGTGGCGTGTCCCATGGCGCGTCAGTGTGGTGGGCGTGTGGGAGGACGTCGTCGTCGCTGGCAGAGGCAGCAGGCGCACGACCCCATGCCGGACGCCCGAGGACGGGATCGCCGCCCGGCACGGCGATCTACATGTTCCCCGGGCGGTCCCTGGATCTCAGATCTCTGCCGCGGCCGGGGCCCGGCCGGGGGCGCCTTCCGAATTTGACAAGGTGTGGGCGCCAGGTGTGCAACTCCGCGACTCTTGCGGCGCCAGCTCCTCCGAGTCCGTCTCGCCGCCGCCGTCCTCCGACCGCTTCTCCTCCTCTTCCCTCGAGACTCGGGACAAGCTTGGTACCAGCTCAAGTGTCTGCGATGTTGCTGGCTCAATCATCTCTTTGTCGCCTCCCCTGCCCCCGACTCATGGCTCGAGGCACTCTCCCGCCGCGCCCCGGCGATCTTCCAGTCAGACTGGTACCCGTCGACATCGTGCTCCTGATTCCTGCGATGGACCTACCTAGGCCTCCTCCTCCCTCCCCAGCATCATCGTACGCCGCCAGGATCACCTGGACTATGCCAACACATGCTATCTCCGCAAGCATGCCCCGCTTGCTGACAAAACTCCGCCCGAAAGCCGATGGTTATCTCTCATGGACAAAGAAGGTTCACCAGGATTCGTTGGCTTCTCCCGACTCCCCGTCGGAGCGACGGACGGAGATGTACTCATTCGCGTACGTGGATCCCTGCCCACCAGTGACCGTTGAAAATTGCAGCGTGCATCGTGCTGACTGCGGCTTACTGACAGGCGCTGTCTATCTGGTACGCGAGCGGAATATCCCCGTTTGAAGCTAGATTCGAACCATGCAGTCTTAGTCTATGCGTTACCCGGTGTCGGTGAGGATTACGGCCTGCTTTGCACAGTATGCATGCTTACCCACTGCATCTCGGGGGTGTTCGCAGGCGACAGCGCTGCACGGGAGTTGATCATCCCCACCGACCCCGAATCCCGCATATTGGTCCTCGAGGGTTGCTTGCGCGTCCTCGCGGCCCGGAAGTCTTGATTCGTGGCCAGGGAGGATACTTCTGGATCCTGAGAGGCTCATGAAGTTCAGCCGAAGGGTGATGGCGTTGAGGATGTCATTCGCGTACCGGCATCTCTTATGCACTCGAGTGCGTCAGCTCTGTTTTATCTTCTCCAGAGCGATGTGGCTGACCGGAATATGTCCAGAGCGGGGCCCCGGATCCGCCGCCTCTTGAAGACTCCTTCGCGAGAGAAGAGACCCCTCTTTACAAATCGTCCGGGGATGTCAGGTCGGAGCTTGCCCCGTCGGGGACGTGTCGCCTTATGGGCCTCGTGAGATCCCCTCGATGACTTCTGGACGCCATATGGCAAGCCCTTCACGTCACTGGGGCTACGAACAGGCGGCAGAAAGGTACTCCTCCGGTCGCGCTTTCTGAACCGTGACATGGCTGCTGCATGGAGCAAGGTGAGTATATGCACCTTAGTCACCGTATTCCGACGATCGACACGATGCCAGGTATCACGCGTCCTGCGCTGCGAGCACCATGGTGCGATGCCATGCACGAGTTCCCCGCCGGGATGCGAGCCCGAGAGATATCGCTGAGACATGACGGCATCATCATATCGCTCACAGGCCATGGCCAGACATCCCGCCGTCAGAAGGTAGACATCCGTTTCCGTTGTTACTGCTCAATCTAGACTCACCTGCTGCCATCGCAGCTAGCCGCACGGCTCCTCCGCATTGTCGTGGTACCCCGGCGAGCGGACGAGTCTCAGAGATTTGGAACATCGAGGAGCGGGCTGCAGTCGGATCCTCGGTCGAACCGTAGGCCGGAACGAGTGCCAGTTGGTCTATTGCGGGGAGCTACCCGGAGTTCGGAGCAATGGCAGGTGCGTAGTTCGCTCCTCTGCTGACGAGTTTCCTCGCTCTGACGTGAGGCAATGTGGTCAGCGCCGCCAGTACTATCTTCGCAGGCTGTCTGTTCTCCCGCCGCGCGCGACTGTGCGTTTGTCCATCGCTTGTCATGAAAGCGCAGTCCATGGCGTTCCGGTGAGGTATTCGATTTTTCCTTCGTGAAGATGTGGCTGAGCGAATGTACAGAGCAGGGTCCTCAGTATCGCTTTGGGAGGAAGATTCGATCGAGGTTGAAGCAGTCGCTCGTCCCTTGACCGTTCGGTGCTCATACGCAAGGCCGAACCGTGACGTTGCCTCGTCGGAGATGCGAACCTCGCGACGAAATCTGGACGTCATGGGACCAGCCGCGTTCTCGTGGGGACGACCAGGCGGCACAAGTGATACTTTTCGAACCATCGGTTTCGCCAGAAGGTGAGCTAGCTACTGGCCTCATACGATGTGGCACAGGCTCATGGGTTTTCGTCCTCTCGCAATACAGACTCACAGCAATCGTGGGATACTCACGGGACCATGCATTACGGAAGACCGGCGGCTCGAACATGCTCGTACTCTCAAGGAATGTCAGCACGCATTGGCGCTTTCGAGTTGGGGGTCGCTTCCGCCGTGACGCTGGCGTGGGCGCTCGTTTCTCGTTAAACCACGCAGCCGCCAGTGCTCTTCGCCGTGGACCAGACTGAGCCAGGTGAACGAGGCAGGCATGACCGCGTGTGAGGAGTCTTGACGTTTCTGGGATGCGACTGCGTCACACCGGACTCCTCGCAATTCATAGGTAGGCATCTGGTGCTGAGTGCCGTTCATATATCAACTGTGCTTAGTCAAGACTGATAAATAGTCACTTACCAGAGCAATTGTGTCCAGGCTCTTCCTCGTCACGACGCCACGAACGTACACTCTGGTCGCGGGAGCGTGTCCGGTAGTGCGTTCAGTCCAGTGCAGCGAAGGCAAGATCATATGTATTGCAGTGCGACCACCGTTCGAACTTCCGTCGGGAACCAGCCCAAGGAGAGCGTCCAGCGAGTCGCCTTACCGCTCGGCCTTCGGACTCCGGAGCGACCGTCGGTGATGCGACGTGCGTATTGCGCACCACTGGTGACAAGTCGCCCCGGCTTTGACGTGAGGGATGTGAAGGATGTGCGGCCAGCGCGGCCAGCACCACCGCCGTGGGTCTTCGACGCGCACTTCCCTCCCCTTCCGCCGTGGTTACGGCCGCGAAGTGCACATCCATGGGACCGTCTGTCATTGCCGTGTACTCCAGCAACACAACGCTCGATGACGGTATGTATGATTTCAGCTATTTCTGATGTTCTCGTCCTCTGACGCTACGGTCAGCAGGAAGGAGACCGCACCAGCGGCGTGGAACCTGCTTGAGCCCCGTAGACCGTGGCGGGCGCATTGGACTCGAATCTGCGTCGTGATGCCTAGCCTCTCCGCTCGCCGCCTATACGCATGCGAGGCGATCAGCTTCAGCCTGTTCGGCGCCCCATCCCCGAGATTTGCATCGCCTCGGTTCTCGCTCTTCCTAGTGATTCACCGTCGGCCGTGCAGTGTCCTATACTACGGGCGAAGCGCCCATCAAAGTGGCTTGGTACGTCTTCGCTCGTTTGAACATGATGCCTAGCCTGATAACTGACTTTCCTTGCTGGTGGATTGCTCACAATGCGGTCTCATCGTCAAGAGGCGGCGATTTCGAGACGGTCGGTCTCGCGGAGCGGCGCCTCCCACAAGCGCGCCCCAAGTATCTGGTGACTGTCGTCCCCCTCCCGCATTCGAAGATCGTCCGATGCAGTCCCGCGAAGGCGCGTCAAAGGAGAAGTCACGGCATTGGTTCTGCGGTGCCCGAGGTGGCGTCGACTCCGCCGCTCGCTCAGGAGCTCGTCATGCGCGAAGCCCGGCCGTACCTCAAGTAGCCGCAACGCCGCTCGAAGCTGCACAATGGATCGATTGCCAGCGCAGAGCCCGTGTGGGCGGGACGCCGCTTTCGCTGCATTGCCCTTGAGTAGATTATCTACTAGTACGATCATGCAACACAGTGGGAGTCAGTTCGTGTCTCCGAGACATGTCGGCAAGCAGCTCAGTGCCGGGGTTGGCTGTGGGTACCCTCGACCAACCGCAGTTTCAGTTCGAGATCATGGACCAAATTGCTCTGAAGAGGTGCGATGTATGGTTCACTAGGATTGTGCAAGAGTTGCTCATGACGTTACCCCTACCCTGTTTCTCAGCGGTTCCCAGACCCCCGGACGATTCAAAAAGACACGAGGCGGTCTATGGGTGCAATCGCTCGCCTTGAAATAGATTCGGCTGAAGTGGGAGCAATATACCAGGTCTTTTCACGGTACGGTCCAGGTCCGCAAATCGCTGCGACGTCGACGCTGATCATTGACTGGCATGAAACGCCACTAATACATTCCCCACGTCAGGTCACGGCATGCATCCTCTCTATCTTGGAAGATCAGTGAATAGTAGTCACAGCGTGCGCCATTGGATATGTCATCTGCCTTCTCTAAGCTGAGCTCCTGACCGGTGCGTAATATCTCAACTCCGATTTGAAACCACTTCCTGACATCGGCTAGAGCCTGGAGCCTGTCAAACTCATGACTTCGGCGCGGGATAGTATACGTATCGTTGGCGTCGCTTGCACATTGATTGGTGGGCAGGTCGTCCTGCTCTCGCGAGCTTCTCTGACGCTCCCGCGCCGCTATGATTACGGCTCCCGGGCTTTCTTGAGCCCTTCACCCTTGCGCATGTGTTCAGCTGACACCTCGGCCGCATGGGTCACCTCCATGTACAACTGTACCTCTCAAGAGGCGCGCCTCCAATATGCTGCGGCGATCGTCGTACCTCGCTCAACCCTCAAACCTACTGCGTGAGGCCCAGGCAGCCGTTGTCGAGCGCGAGAGCGGTTGTGGCTCCAGGTTCCCCTCAACTTGAAACGGGTTCCATGGACTAAGCCTGAACTCGTCTACTCCATGATGTCCATCGCACCACTGGACGTGGACGTAGCTGCGCGGTACTACGGCTCACGGATCGGGCGCCGCGGAGCTCGAGCGTATGCGCACCAGAAGAATGTTCCGTAAACCATTCCCTGGTAGTGAGTAATGTCCATTTTCGTTGTATTCCTTCCCGCTGCCAGTATCCACGACACCACCTTGGGTATTTCATACCAGGGATGTCTTACGGCTCCCGACCATGCGTCGTACATGCGTTCAATAGTATCAGCGGAGGTGATGGGTACTAATATGTCGTCACCGACCCTGACGATCGTCTCTGCGAAGAGCAGCGGACATACATGGCGTGTCTGACACAACGTCGTGAATCCTTGTCATTTCTCTCTGAATGCGCATTGGACGCGGCCTGACGTGATGTCATTCACAGTACCGGCTGAGGTACGGCACGGACGCGACACTCTTCCTCGCCTTGATCACCCCGAATACCTTGGTGCCGAGATGGGTATTTCGACCGTGCAGTCGTCTACTTGGTATGATGCGCCCCTGCAACATCCGACAACCATGAGAGGTCGGAGAGCCGGAGGTCGTCACGCCGGTGCCCATGTCCCACAAGCTCGCCGTCGCCAAATCCCCGGTTCGCGGTGTCTATCCACTGCTCACGAAACGAGACCGCCAGGTGAGTTTTCCTTTGTCCGGTCTCTCGTCTCGTTCGCATGCTCTCCGCCCTGTGCGGATGTTCAGAAAATGCGCGCACTGCCAATGCATGTTACACTTCCAAGGATCTGGTCGGACGTCCGTCGACATCTCGTGATGGTATACAACAGCTGTCTCGGGGTGTCCACGCGCCGGTGTTGGCTGCGCATGCTCTCTTCTCCCTCGGACTGAGTGCGGGGGTGCGCCGTCAGTGCCAGAAGTGCGTCCCGTTTGTGAGCGGTATAGGTACCGATTCCGGGCACTGCCTGCGCCCGAGTAGAACTCGAGGAGAACTGTATCGCTGAGAACGTTAGATGGGGAATATTCCAAATGCATTTCACAACTCTCTGTCTAGAGTGTTCGATGGTGCCGGGTACCCTGGATCGCAGTGCTCCTCGGATCGTCGTGGAAAATGTGAGTCGGTTATGTGACCAGGCCCCTTGACTGTGTACCCTCTTTCTTCGTTCCCAAGCTAGGGTTCTGTCGGCCTTCGCCGTTGAGAGGACTGGTCGCATGTAACTGACTGGTTCGTGATGATGCAGATTCATCACCGCCTCCTCGACATCCCAGCGGCGGGAAACTCACACATATGGAGGCAAATATTTCTTATTTTCCAGCTCCCCTGTCCTGTCACAGCGGACGAAACTCGACCGTTGGCCAAGGTCAAGGGCGCGCTGCGATTCGACGCATCCTACAGCCGCAAATCCCCGATGGGTCCACATGACTGCTTCCTGCGTTCCTTTGCGCGGTATGCGCGCTTTCCTCATCGCGTCAGCAACTAGCAGTGACATGTCGCAGGCCTACTGAGACCGTACGAGCTGCGCCCACGGAGGGGGGTTCTGGCCTCAAGGCGTATCGGGATTCGACACAATGCCTGGCCCAAGGTGAGAGTTGGCTTCTTTTCTCCAGAATTCGCGCGAATCTATTCATAGCCTTATACTATCAGGATGATTCCACGAGCGAAAGATACTTGAGCAAGGCTTCCGACATGCATCATGACCCTGCGTCATCAGTACTGACGGACAGTTTCTGTGGTAAGTTTCTCAACTTCTGGATGGTTCTATACTGTCGTTTAGATGCGGAACATTCCGTGGCGGTGACAGTTCTGAGATCGCGCTGCCAGTACTCCCCGAGGACAACATCGCACAGTACGCTCTCCGCTGGGGGAACAACCCGAGATCCAACACTGTCGCGCGGTCCTCCGTGACAGTCGAGAACATACTATAATCACGCGCTCGCGATTCTCGGCTTGCCGATGAACGCATCTTTACGCAAAACTCAGATGACAATCTCGACTTATCCAGGCTTCTCCCCCGCGCAGTCCACCCGCCCGCAACTGCCACACATCAGCTTTTCCCTGGGATGCGGAATATCAGATTGGGTCGGACTCCGGTCGGTCATTGCTAAATTGAACGCGGTCGTGGCAGAAGATCGGGTTTCAGTTGAGTCTCTCTCTCGTCTTTGGCCGCCGGGGGCGCGCCAGATGTGGTTGACAGGTTGAGCGAACGTTCCAAAGGGCGCGTTGGCGGCGTCTTCCGTTCCACAGTCATGCAGCCGCTTGTCAGGTTCGCATGGTTCGATCTCTTGTGATCGGATGCGCAGTGCAAAGGAGGTGGGTGCGATGCCTGCGCATCTGACTCACACTGTGAGCCGTTGCACGCATGCTGTGCGAGCAGCCCCGCGTAGCCTGACATATCTGTCTGAGGCTGCCGAGGCGGGCCGTACACTGCGTCTGCAGCATCGAATGAGTAGAGTGCCGCCGACAAGACGATGACTCGCCAACCATAGAGCAGCGAGGATATGATGACAGTCGTTTTCCATCACCACTTACTTGCTAGCGGATGTCGCTGCGCACGATCACTCCCCGGTCGGATATATCCGGCGGGAGCAGTGCGTCGGCGCCCGGAGCTCACTTCATGGCGGAGTTGCTGGAAGACGTCTCTGGAGTCCGCGATTAGCCACGGATGCCGCGGGAAATATAGACGTCTTTGGCACTCGCATTCCCTGAGGACATCGCCTTCCATGCCCAGAAGCAGAAGGTGCGGCTGTTCACCGGAGGCAGTCGTAGCCTTCGACAGCTCCGGTTGCGTGCTTTTGCGTTCGGCTGCTAGCCATTGAATAAGCCAATGACGCACGCGAGTCCGGCAACGAGGTTTGCTATCCCTTCTGACGAATACCATAGTGAGCGCCGGCTCGAATTACATGGCGTACTGTTGTATCGACGGCGGGGACTTCAGGTATCCTGTGCTCGATCGGCGTCTCATCCCTTACTTAGGTCGGCTGTCTCTTTACGTTGAAACCGGTGCATCTGCCGGTGTCACCGTATGAGCACAATATCAGTTGCGCTGTCTAGGGACTAGCACATTTGCGAGATCGAAGCAGTTTGCGCGTTATACTGTGTCAGCGCGGCAAGGCTGGGATTGAGGACAATAGCACCGTTCCACTGGAGATCATAGTGACTGCGAGAAAACCCCTCGTCCAGCGAGTCTCGTAAGGATTAAGTCCTCGTCTTCGGTTCCGTTCTATGAGACCAGATAGTCGAGGGTCTCTCTAAGGTGCTTCAGCTCAATCTTTACGCGTTACGCTTGTTTAGAACAGATGGCTAGCTGCGGCGAACGTGGTCGCACCGCCACCCATATCCGTCACACAACAACTCCGCCAGGCGCTGATATACAAGTCAGGATCTGCCAGCGATACTTTCTACTAACTGCATGCTCCATCCAGTACTTACACCTTGTTCATCTCGCGCATCAAAATGCTCTGACGAAGCAGCCGCAGGATACAGGACGAACGAGGTGATAGCGCGGACGCATCGGACCTCACCTGACCATCGAACCGCTGCCGGTGGGCCGGCTGCACTCCCGTCCGGCAAAGGCACCTGCCTGAGATCGACCCAACATCTAAACAGGCAAAGTCCAGAACCACTACTGACTGGAGTGATTGACCCCATACGCATATGGCTGGAAGGTACTTCTCGAGTCTCGACGTCCGTGCGTGCACAGCCAGTACCGAACCATGACATGGCGTCGACATTGGTCGCCTTCACGATGTTGTCTGCACCTGATACCTGTCAAACCAGCCACTGTACGCTGACATATCCACTTGATGCCAGTGCAATGATTGCAAGATGAGTCTAGACAACGATCACTGTGTGAATTTAAGGTGGCGCGGCCCGCAATATTGCCTCCGGACGTCCAACGCATAGAATCCTCCAACCTTCCTGCTCTACAGGGTGCGCCTGTCTCTTCTCTTCGCTACCGCTCGCGCACACTAAGAGAAACACTAACCCAAGCCAGTTTATCACAATACCAACGACTCCAATCCAGATGTCCTCTCACCATCGCATCGCCGCATGCAACTAACCCCGAGGAAGTCGGCGCGGCGCCCTGGTGATGCGATCGTGCTCAGATAATTAACTCCTAGATGGATCATTGGCCATAGATCCTGTACCAAGAGCCGTGGACGATAGTTGGCAGCGCCCGTGCACCGCGCCGGCGGTGAGTTACGTTGATTCGGGCGACGCATCCGCATGGTTCGGCGCATCGCACCTTTGTGCTCGTCTTCAGCATCATTCACAAAAACGTTCGTTCCATCCGCACCGCACCCTACCTCTTACTGGGAAGGCCGGCCGAGGGCCGTATGGTCAATAGATGGCAGCGACGAACAGTGCTAGATGGCCCCACATCGCCCCTTACACCCTGCGTTGATTACACGACCCCTTTACTGGTACCTTGATCGCATTCATGCGGATAACAAGCGCTGTACGGCGTGGCTTGGCACTCGTGAAAATCGTCGTTGAGGGCTATGTTGTGCTCATATTAGCTGACGTTTCACAGGGCATTGGAATTTACAGGCATAGACTGCTACCTTATACAGCCGTCGACACGCACAAGGTCGCTGCTCCTGTCCTCGCGAAGGTTTATACGTGGAACTCCGCGGCGGAACGTTGAGCTTACTTCTCAAGGTTAGAAGAGCCCCACTCGTAGGTGAGTCTCTCCTCTCTACTGACCGAACATTGTTTTACTGACGCAGAATCTAGGCGATGCATCTGCGCCCTTCCTCCCTATCTACCGCAATCTCCAACTTTGGGTGGCGACACGGACTGGGACGGCTATGTAGGAGGCCTAAGGATTCCCAACTCAATACCCTGCTAGCCGACGGCCCATCCTTATCTGGAGCTGCTCTCCCGACACAGGATACACCGAGCGTTGTTGTCGCAGCGCCTCGCCCGCTCGTTTCAGTCTCCAACGCGCCCGAGATCCGGGCAGAATGCATTGCGTACTCTATTAGTCTTTGTCGCGCACCGCCCATGGTATGACAATATCATATTCGGTTTTCTACGGCTCATCTTGATTCGCGTGAGCGGCTTTTCCGTGCACCCTGACAGCTCTACAACTACGCCGGCACGACTTCGACGACCTTCAACTGGATGTATCAATAATAGAAAGTCAATGGTCCCTAAGAGCCGTCATTAGATAGATGGAAGTTTGATCTCGCGCCGCATGCCAGGTCGCTGTTCGGTTCGTCAAAGTACCTGGTCCACACTCGTGGCGCACCGACCTTCTGCAATCTCCACCGGTACCCATCTAGCGATGTCGATGGACTGAGAAGTTGACGGCGGTGAAGGGACATCCGCCCGGACCCTGACTGAGGCTTTGCAGAACTTGACGAACAAAGTGCAATCTTCCGATGCCTTCTCGTGATTCCGGATTTCATCCCAAAGAGAGAACAAGGATAATCAAAACATTTGATTTCAAGGTGATCGCGATACAGGACAGGCAAGTAGCGGTACATAGACGAGGGCGACAGCGGTGGTGCGAGACTCGAACGTGAGACCAAAAGCACAGCTAGACGAGTAGCAAGCGAGCAGGGACACTGGAGAGCGGAGGACGAGCACAACCATAACTTAGTAGGAGATACAATCTGAACGACTAGCGGGCAAGAACCACAGGAGAAGTACCGGTAAGAGACTAGAGCCACGACACAATCTGCGCGGGAACATGATATGATATGTTTTTTGTTCACGCAAGCCTAGCCGAGAACGACCGGGCGAAGTCTGGAGAGGGCGTGCCCCGTAGGAGCAGGAGCGCCGTCGGTGTCCTCAGCGGTGCCTCGGCGAGAAAGTGCTGCCCGATGATCCCTGCTGGAATGCTGGGCGAAGCGCCATGGGCGCCTGGTTGCAGTTGCACCCAGGCACAGTGCACGAACGGGGACGTGAGCCAGAAGCAGACCGATCCTGATCGTGCGCGCGGGCGGGCGGGAAGTCGTTCGATTGCGAGCGGGTGCGGCCCTGCTGTGAGGGCTGATGCACGCGGTGGTCCTCTGGGAACGCGCTCGACACTGCGCTGTCTGAGCGATCATCGCTGTCGGAAAAGGAGGAGTGGGAGGAGGTCGAAGGCGAGCTCTGCGTGCGATAAAAGGGGTGGGGCGGGTCTGGGGTGCGGTAGTACGTAGGCGGGTACTGTGGCATCGGTGGAGCTGCGCCAGCGCCCTCGCGGTGGTTGCGGTAGTGCCTGCGCATGTTCGAGTTGACGCTGAAGCGGCGCGTACATCCCGGAAAAGGGCACTCGAAGGCTGGAACGAACTATCAGGATCGGCATTCAGACAGACTAGAACTCGGGTTGCTTACGCTGCGCCCCCGTGTGGGAGTTCATGTGGATCGCCAGGCTACTGGGGCGGTTGAAGCGTCGGTGGCAGATACCACAGCCATGCCTGCGGTCATCATCCGGGGGACATTCGTCCGGAGACAGGACGTAGGTCGGCAGGTCCAGAGCGGCCAGTGCTGGATGTGACGAGTGAGCGCGTGAGGAGCCCGCGTGGGCACCCACAGGAGTCTGGATGGGCAATGCAGTATTGTGGCGAGCGGGCAGATGATCGGCGAACGCGTTCCCGGCGATGCGCTGGGAGTGGTTTGAGCCGAGGTTCCCTGCGCTTGGAGCTCGGGAAAGGGGGTAAGGCTCTGCCCGATGGAAGGCGCGGGGAGAGGTATCCGGAGAGACACGGACACTGCGCGTAGTGGAGGATCGAGAAGGTTCCAAGGGGGGCTGATGTTGCCGGCCACCAAAGCCATGGGTCTGTTCAAAGTACGTTGGTTCAGCATGTAATCGCCTAAGGGCGCCCTCGACTGGAGGAAGTTGCTCACCTCGAATAGCGGTCGTGTGGCGTCGCGAGGGGGGAAGGAGTCTTGATACCCCTCAGCGGGCTGCAGTCGCAGTCTCTCAAATTGGACATCTGGATACCAAGACAATAAGCCTGAGATATGAGGCCCGACATATACGTGGGGGCACCGACGTACCAGGGAACATATCCTGGATGCTCGGGAGAGTCGGACGGTCTTGCTGGTTGCGCGACACGGACATGCTGGAGAAGTAGTAGATAGTAGGCGGGTGAAGGGAAAGCGATTCCGGGGGGCAGGGGGTGGACGAAGAGCTTGGACGCCGCCCGAGGAGAAGCAGGGTGTTATATACGGAATACTACGCAGTGTCACTTCTGCAGAACATCAATTGTGTGGATCAGCCATCACGAGCGTTCCGAAGGAAGTTCCCGCAGCCTACCCCGTGTGTATGACCGCCGTATACGACAACGGCCCAGCCAGCCACGGACAGCACCCACAGATACCTCGTGAGAATGTCGTTCGACGCGCATCTCCCGCAGAAGGACAGCAGATGTGTGGCACCCGTGTCTTGTTCTCGGTATGGAAAATCCGTCTAATTCCCAACGACGGTGTTGCCACGCCCTGCGGGCTGTGGAACGCTGGCGTAGTGCTGCTGGCGCTGAGAACGTTCCATCTCCCTGGATTTGCAAGAAACAGGGGAGGATTCGCAGCGCTGGCCGAGTGTGAGCGGCGAAAGGGTCGCCCTCGTGGTGCTGCCCATATTGGGCTAATGCGAGAGAACCTTGAGCGTAATCCGGACCGAGCTCTGCCCGGCACTAATATTAGTCGCACCAGTCGATGATTTACTTGTACTAAGCTTCCGGGCGAGAATCATGGTACGTGGGTGAGTATCAATCTCCGCGTCCAGCACTCAGCGGCTCACCATGATTTGCCCGTCGCCGCTCACAGCCCCCACAAGTTGAGGTTGAGCCAGTCCAGATCCCGCCCGAGGCCGCGTAAATGGCGTGCTGCGGTGCGCTTCAAAGTACTTGTTGGGGAGTGGGGTAGCCCGTTGAGGCAGGAAGGCGACAGCGAGGGCCGACTTGAACGGATGATCGGTCGATTCATTGTTCTCCAGCGCACGGTCCAAAGACGTGGGCCGAGTCGCTGCGCTTCGGATGCTCCTTGAGGCTCGTATCGCGAAGTTGTGCACAGCGTCCTGGCATAGCATCATCGCCGAAAGCGAGATGAGGAAGCAATGAGGGGCGATTGCTCGCTGAGATTGAGTTTCCTGAGTGCTGTTCGACTATCAGCCGCCATCATTATCGCCGCGTGCATTGACTTACAAGCATCTGTTGTGACTCGCACGGCGGTGGCCCGCCCACAGTGGGGCGGGGTACGGTCGCGATAGCGAGAGGACGGCGGTGAGCGGCATGCGGGGAGGAAGGGAAGCTGGCCCGCGCGACGCGGCGATGCACATGTGACAGATGCGTGTGTCACCGGCTTATATTCTAGTAACCGTGCGCGCGTCAGAGCCACCACGGTCTGCTCTCCACGCCCGCCGACTCCCTGCTTCGGAGACGCTGCTCCTGAGGATTCTCCCGATGTCGGAGGCTTCCTTGAGCAGCACCATGGCCGACTCCGTAGCACACTTTTGAATGGAGAGCTGGAGCCTGAGACGTGATAGGTCCTACCATCAGCGGCTGAAGACGCCACTTGATACAGAGTTAGTTCAGGCGAGCCCTCCCTATGAGAAGCAACCACATACCTCATGCACGATGACGTGGCGTGCGAAGTCTGCATACAGACCTAGGCTGAGGCCCGCGTTTCCTCGGAGGGAGATTAGAGCCGAGCTCCCGCAGTATGGGGCCCACTTCACGGCAGAAGTTAGTCCTCATCGGGCAACACCCGAAGGCCATCCCTGCGGGTAAGATTGGAAGACGTCGTCAACACCGCTCCGTCAAGAGAAACATACACCGAATACGGGCGGACTGCTCCGACCCTATGACGGAGTCGAACTGCCTAACCTGAACTTCTGCCCCTGGTGTGGCCACGAATCAGAGTTAGACTGCTAATAGTATTGGCGGTGACAGTTCATACTCACATTGGCGCATTCAGAGGCCGCGGGATCTGTCGAATTTGTCATCGTGGTGGATAGAAGAGCGAAGCTGACGACGAGCAAGCATCGCGTTTCTGCAAAGCTTGGGAGAAAGGAGGCCAAGAGCTCTGATCGTTCCACGCACGCCAGGCACTCCGGAGCACCGATGAGCGGCGATGTTGCGCGTTCGAGAGGAGGTTCTTCGGACTCGGCCATCGACCACCGCGGTTAGGCCGAACTATGTTGACCGCACATTCCGTTCCCGTTCGTAACACTGCACTCGGAGTCCTCCGGAGAGGAAACTACCGGCACTTCTCCCAGGAAACCGTCTCTCAGATAGCGTAATTCGCAGCCGGCTTGTCTTCCAAAACTGCTCAGGCTGGCTTTCTGGAATAGTGAGAAATAAGGGGTAAGGACAAAGCGCGCGACGTTGACATGCTGCGGCGTACCATGTAAATGCCGCCCTCCGTCGCTTCTGTTAGGGTAGTGACACACAGCACAGGGCGCAAATCTGACAAGGATTCCGGCGCAAGCGATTAGAAGTGATGTTGCGACGCGTCCGCAACATCGCGACAGCGGGGACACACTGTGAGCTGTCAGCACGACGTGAATGCTTAGTATGCTCACTATAATGAATTTTGAACCAGGCATATTCTTCACAGCTCAAGATCCGTGCTGACAATTAGTTCTTCAGGGGTGCCGATCCCAGGACGTTTGAAGCGACCACAGCGCGTCCGACGGGACCACACTGCCAACGGTCGTATAGCAGGATGCATCTGGCTGTCTTCTGTAACTCGTCTTGCGGGGAATTCTGTCTCCATGTGAAACAGATGTAAGAGTACACGCCAGCACATCAAATATATGCGCGCAAGTGGATGGGAAGGAGCTCGAAGATTTCAGCGGTCGAGGAGGTGGTGGTCGAAAGCAAGCGTCCCGGAGAATGATGGGATTCCCGCGCCCGGTAACCACCTGAGACACCGGTTCACACGATACCTTCCATATCAGGGCGGACGATCATCAAGCGCCTTGGTACATCAGAATTTGTTGGCCTCGTTTCGCGTTCTCAGTGTAAGCGAGGTGGACGGAACATAAGTCAGTACTGGGGTTTCTTGCCCGCAAGCCTTGCAGCATGGTTAATTGAGCCTTGCGCTTAAAATGGCCGTGGAGTGCGGTTACTATACCTGTTTTCGTTTGCCTCGATCTTGTCGGACATCGAGAAAGGCTCACTTGGGGCAGCGCGCGAGGTACAGTACAGCGCCGGAGGCTTGTATTGTGGAAACGAGGGGGTGAATGCCCGGAGTTATATGCAAGGAACGAGGTGAGGTACAACTATCCGGGCACCGGGCTCGGGATTAGTCGGGAAGACGACTTGCTATGCTGGCTCTCCGAACACGTGTGCGTCCGATCTCCCGCTGCTCGAGCCCGGCGGACGTTCAAGTGGCACCCTCGGATACAGGACACCTCTAGAACGCCATGAATCTCCACACAGGGAGGCGTCTTGCGAAGGCTCCAGGCGCAGTGACTCAGTCGCACTGATGGCCTACTCCGTCCCACGACGCAGACAGGCGGCAGAAGCCCGCCTGAGAATACAATAGCCTCCGAGGCCCATCGAGCAGCACTCAGTTCAACCGTGCGTGAGGCGGCCATATGGGTTTCAATATCGCTGTCCTCGTATGGCCGAGCGATGGGGCGGTGCTTTCCTGAACGCGTCCCGACTCGGAATCTGAGAGTCTGCCAACACAGGGGTACTAGTCGCTCCTTTGATCGTCTATCGGCGCAGGTAACTTGAGAACTAGTGAGACGAGCACATGACTTCCAAGGTTCAGCGATATAGTCACAGGTACGATGAGCCGAAAGTGACACTCACTCCCATTACTAGCCGCCGCACGGGAGAGTCTCGCCCAAGACTGTAAGTAGCAGTTGCGGTTGATATGCTGGAGCTTCCAGCCTGACGGTCCCACACCACGATGTGTATCTGGGCCGTAGATAGTTCGAGACGCAGATGCGGTGCATCTCCCGGCTTCTATCGCCGAGTTCGCGCTTCAAGCCTAGCGGCGGATTGATACCGACACCTACTGATACACGACGACTTGCGGTTAGTACCGGGGACCGCAGTCTGCTCCTCATGGGGGCTGTACGGCGGCTCTTGTAGTAGTCCTCGAGGCGGATAGAACTGCGCAGCCCCAGCAAGTGTTCTGACGGAGATAGGCGACCCACTCAGATATCGGACGTCGGGGGCCCGGGGTTGAGTGGACCGCGATGGCATCCGATTCTGTTCGGCAAACCTGTCAGCGATGTCATCCAGAGATGTAAGAATGGAACACAGGTTGCTAATAACATATGGGGCTCACCTCATGGTCTGCGCATGGTTACACGACCTGACAGCTGGTATGTGACGGGCCGGAATGGCCCGACCCCAGTAACAAGGCCGCTGTAAGTGGTATACGATACCGGCCTGTCCCTCTTGGAAAACCTCGAGTTGAGTAGGCTACGGTGGCCGACATCGCCGTCGCACTTGACCGTCATACGTGGCGCATCGGCCAACACACGAGGAAGGCTGCAGCTTTGCGATTCCTGCGATGATGGGTGGCAATCATCAGCACTTCGATCGCGCTACGGTCCTCCGTGCTGAGCATCCAAGCAAGAAGATTGCGAGGATGGACTTCCGAACTTACTGGCAGTGTTGACTCAGTGGGGTTCAGGTTTAGGCTGTGCGGGCTCGGCGGTCCCGGTCCAGGCCCGGGCCTGGCACGATTGAACGTTAAGGCCGTGACCCGTTACTGGTCACCGGCGCTTGCAAAGAGGTTTCGCGATGTTTCGCGGCCGCCGCAGAAGATGACGAGTCGGACTGTGGAGACCAGAGTGGACGGTCGTTGGCAGCCCACGCCAATCTGATCAAAGTCCTTCCATTCACCGCACATGCTCCCCCACTTGTCACAAACTTGCTCCTAGTCTCTCATGGCTATTTAATCCTAATCATGTCAGGACGCCGCCATCTCAGGAAGGTGTAGTACGACACTGGCGAAAGACGTGTTGGCAACGGCAGACGTCGGCAGCGTCTCCTCCAGCTCGGCGCACAAGCAAAAATCCCACTCGTCTTCTGTCCGAGTAACACAGATGTGTTCGTGGCATCGGCAGCCTCGGAGGACTATCGTAAGTTCACCTATGCTAGCAGGACCCATCAATTTGCTGATACACATTCCAGAGTCGATGCAATCCAACGTATGCCTGACTACTCAGTTTATCCATTCCAGCGTGAACCTTCTTCCTCACAAATTTGTCACGGTCAGTCCCACCCCTGCCATTGGACTTCGATTCCCTGGGCCCAGCCGGATACTAGCCTCAAGCTACCCCTATCAGATACAGTTCGCAGGAGCGGTGTGCACAGGGCATAGAAGCCCGACTGAGGTATGTTCTATATCATATGGCATCGTCTTCATGTTGATCAAGGCATAGCACTGCAGTCGCGGGACCCCCGTCCAAGAACCGGGGAGGTACGCAGCCGCCGATTCCTGCATCCCTGGAAAATACATAATCCGAACTCTGCGATATGCATCCTGTTATCTGGCATATCACCCGTCTGTATTGGCCGAAGAAATACCGCACTGGGGGACCTTCGTTGTGGAGACATCCTGCAACCCTGTCCGCTCACCGTCAACCTCCACGAACTCGCAATCGGCTTCATCGAGTATGCTTCTCGTCGCCCTTGCTTGATATCAGCTAATAGTCCCGTCATATGTAGCCGAGACGGTATCTTCTGCGTCGGGAACAGCTCTCCTCGCGAGATTGAGTACACGGGTACAGATCCCGGAGAGGTTCACCACGCCGGTACTGTACGCGGCTGACCGCTCGGATAACACGTGCAACGAAGGCATAGACTGCGGGGAGCGTTCTGACAGTCGTGATCTCGGTCATGCGAAGATGCACACAGGTGCCACAGGTACGTCCGCTCTACTTGCGTCGCAACATGTATGCTCACAGGTTCCTCTGCTCGTGCGTGCACCGACGTCAGCTCGACCTATCATTTATCGGCTCAGGTCAATAATCAGGGGGCGATCGTGCCGTGCTTCGAGCTAAGCTGCACAATACAAGACGCCGCTCCGTCTCCTGGAGCGTCCTTCTCGTGTTTAGAGGCTCTTTCCGCTGTAGCACGCCTTTTCTCTTGTGCTGTCAACTTGCTGTCCTCGTGCATGAGAGCGAGTCGCATGCACCCATCTCAGAAGCCTCTCGCAACCGAACAAAGAAGTCCTCTCCACTGCGGACGGGTTGTCGGCAGAATGTCTGTGAAGTTCGTGACTCAAAAGGATTACAGAAGCTCGCTCCGGTTTCCCTGGGAAGGTACGAGATCCCGATCATATGTTCCGTCCCTTCTACGAAACTTACTCATGTGCGTTCTGTTCCGATTCATGACCTGTAGAAGGCGAGGACCGGCACCATCCATGCTCTCACAGTCCCCGCGCGCCGATCATGCGCACATCCTACGATAGCAAACATACGCACGGCGCTTCGCGCGGGAGATCGTCGCGCGCGCACCTCCGCCCATTCAAATTGTTGCATTCAGAGTTGCCGTGATACTCTGCGCCAGCCGCTGTGGATTCTCGCCGTCGACGTTATCCGACCACTTCGTAATTCGGCGCTGTTGGCGTGCGTAATGCGCCCGGAGCTCTTCTACGAGGGCGTCCTCACCGCAACCCCTGGCTGGCGGGCTTCTTGACGTGTCATGGGATTGATTGACTCCCGCGTTGTGTCGCAGAAGCACTGGGTGCTATTTACGCCAGCTCTTCCCCCGCCGGGATGCTGCAGTACTTGTACTGGCGCTCTCACGCGACGTCCGTAGGTTCAGGCAAGGAAGCGACTGGCTGCGGCGAAGAGTGCGTTGGAGCGAGTTGGTAAGTAGCACTTACACGCGGTCTCTGCCAGAAGCTCACCCATCCTGCAGGCGGCATAACATGTTGGTTTCCGACATAACGAGGGCGGCGGAGACACCGCGGCTTCCACGCAGAAGACGATACGCTGCTCGGGCGGCTTTCGCCATGCCATTGGGCGCCCGAGGACGACACTGAGCCTTTCTGTGGGACGACGGGCCTTACGAGGAGTCGAGCCGCTAGACTTGTGATCGCCCCTTTGTCTGTACAACCCCCTTTCATTTGGGCTGTCCGGAACTCAACGCAAACGCAGTTGCGTAACCTTTAGTCTCGTCGGGACAATCAACAGAAAAGGTGGTTCTCCTGTGGCGACACGGATGAAGGCGAGGAGAGATCATGGTGCGCTGGACCACTTCAGTTCTGCGACCTGGTGAGTGGCATACGCGACCGGTTTCCCCGTGGTCCTAACTCGTACGCCCAGAGGTACATGATGAGTCGAACTATATCTATGTCGGACTTTCAGGACTCCACCGAGCTGTGGTCCGGCATCCTCAAGTTCGAGACGGGCGCGGAGATTATGGGCTTCATCGTCTTGACGCTCTGCTCGGATCCAGACTCGCGCCTGTCCTCGCTGGAAGGACTCCACTTCTCCACCGGTCTCCTCGCCGGCTCCGTTGCAGAGATGCTCAAGGCATTCATCTCCGCTTCTCGCTCACCATGAACGTCATGCACCTGACGATCGATTACGCCGAGGAGTTCTTCGGGTCATCTCCAGGCCTGGCAGAGGTCTTCGCTGCGCTCAGGACGATCAAGTACGTCAAAATCCATGATGTTGGTATCCACGGAGTCCTCTTCCTCCGCAAGACGCGCTCGTGCTTCGTCTGCGCGGACCTCACTATGGCCGCCATCTTCGACAAGTATCCTCGTTGTCTCAGTTCTCCCCTTAGCCCAGACAGACGAGTGACCATGCGGAACCCCATCGTCCTTCTGCACGATTCCCAGGACGATTTGGAGTCGCTGACAGCATCAGGGTGCAGAACGCTGTGCCCGGTGATGGTGGATACCGTCAGGTATATCGTCACGTTCGTAACTTGGACCTGCAGGACAACGATCTCCCCGTCACGACCCACTACGCGCATGCATTCCCCAACCTCTCCAAGCTTCGTGTCGAGACGTCTCCTGACGTCCTGTCGTCGCTCGCAGTCAGCAAGGCGGACTCGGTCACCAAGGTCAGGTCGCGCAATCGTGATCAGCAGCTGAAGACCGGCACATGGAAGTCCCTCGACGCATGCCATGCACCACTCATCGACCACTTCATGCTCTGCCTCGTTTGCCCCGTCAAGGAGCTCCACGTCTTCGGCCCCCAGATGAATCCCGACATGTTGTTTCAGGTGCTCAAGACCACCCGACCTTCGACTGTGAGCCTGCGAGGCTTCTTTCTGGCCGACCTCGCCACCGCACGTTTTGGGAGGTTCCTCCGTCAGCCGTGTGCCATGAACCTCGAGCGCTTCGAGCTGTTCATATGCGTGAAGTCGGCGGACGTCTGCGCCGCGGGAGATCTGGTAAGCACACCGGTTCCCGATTTTCTCCACACTAGGTTGCAACTCTGACATCCGTATCCTAGGACAAGGTACTGTCTGCGCTACGTCCCTTGAAGATAACCTCCTTGTGTCTGTCTATCAGTTGCTTCTTCCCGCAAGAGCGGCAGGACGACGCTCGCTCGGGCGACGAACCGAAGAATCCCGCCAAGGAATACCTCAAGGATCTGGGTTTGGACGTGCTCGCCGCTCGCATTCAAGGTGACATGCCGTCTTTGGAGTCCGTGTGCATCACGCTGGAGGGGCATCCGAACAGGCCGCGCACAATGATAGTCCTCGGTGCAGGTCCAGACTAGCAAACATCCATCGGCCGGCTGTCATGTAGAGAAACACGTTTTCTCCGAGCTTTGTATAGTATCCCCGTTCTTACTTGCCGCTTCGTCGTTGTCATGAAGTAGTTCCCCCAGTTCCTAACCGCACTCTGCCCGTGCTGAGGTTTAATCGGCTTGTCACTGCCTGTACGGGACATCGCGGATGTGTCCGGCGAATGACTACATGCGCCCCCGGCTTTTCCCTATAGAGACGCAGCTGAAGTCGTTGAGCATGCATTCTGGATACGAAAGAGCGTACCGCATGTGGAGAGAATAGTGACTCGTATGAGCGGTCATTACGCAGGATACCGCTCGAGCGCGGCTTTGGGAGAGAGTTTCCGCTGGGCGGATATGTGCCATGCCAAGAAGCTCCAAGCGCAGTGCCCCCCGCTTGGTCGTATCCTATGGTTAGAATCCGTGGTGTGGCGATTGTCAGCTTCAACTCGTACTGCCTGCCCAGGGCCGTGGCTGACCAACGCGAGTTTCCAGACGCGAGGGAAGAATCCGAACGGACTCGTATATTCAGGGACAGTAGCTGGCAGAATGCGTGGCGCGTGGGATGACATGCTAGTCGCCGGTGTCCCAACTACGACTTGGACGACACTAACTCATATACTCAGGTTGGGGTCAGATGCGTCTATGTAGAAGAGCCGCCGTGACGCACCATGTTACTCGATCAGGGAAGTACAATCGGTGTCCCGCGTGTGCCCTTGTGGCGTTGCGACGCTTCGTATGACATTGCAACTGTCACGGGCATCCCCGTCGTGTGTGAGTCTCGTAACAGGGCCAGGCATTAAGACTTGGCCTGAGGGCAGGAAGACCCGCTAGGGTATGTCTGGTAGCCGGCCGTCTGGAGAAGGAGATGCGTGAGCACTCGTGCACTGAGAAAGGTTCTGTTCTGACGCACCAGGCGCATTGTGTTTCGTCCGTGACGGTCCCGTGCAGCCGCATCCTCTGGATTTTACACCGGTGCTGCGGCGGGCGGTAACGGGATGCGAAGGAGCCCCAAGGGCGCGTCAATCTCGAGCCGTCTCGTCAGGATGTGTGTTACTGACCTAGATATCACTTCCGTCGGGCGCAGTGTAAACCCATCCACATCGACCGGGAGCGTCGGCACGCATGCACCGTCACAAGAGGGTATGTACGACACTCGAGGATGCCGGCATGATGCGTTTGCTTTGCTCGTTCTTCGGTATTTCCTGACCAGCTTAGTCTGATGGCTAGGAGGCGGGGAGACTAGGCATGACACCTTCTCGAGGCTACCTTGCGCTTTCGTAGCGCGTGAGTTAGTCTCAATAGAAGATAAGATCCTGAGTGTCCAGCGGCAGCGACGGGCCAATAATGCATCATAGAAGTCCTTCTGTGCGGGGGTAAGCCGATCTTCAGAAGCCAGACGTGACGAGAGAAGTCGGCAAGTGCCAGAACATACTTACTGTATTACTCAGAGTCAGAGCGTGCTCCGATAGAAGTCGGAGACTCCGATGATTCGAATGTGATGCTGCGGGTTCTGCGGTGAGTTGCCATGCGGTGAATTGTGTGGGCCTCTGTCGTAAGTTGAGGCTGGGCGGCGTCTGCGAATACAGGAGCACGCCGCGGGAGAGAGCGAGATCGTGGTTGACCAGAGGCACTGAACCTCCTGGGAGGCGACCTGCTCCGGAGGTCAATCAGGAGCGGAGCAGCACCTATCCCGGGCAAATCTGTCCCCAAGAAGGGGAATACGATGAGATCAGGAAAACCATCGTCAGAGCGTATATGACAGACCTCAAATCGCCGCGTGGCTCAGACTGGCCCTTCGCAGCCACGGAAACACGAGGGCCACTACACCAGAGACGAGCGAAGGCTGCGCGAGTCATCAGGATACCTGCAGGACACATGCAGCCATATTATCGTATACGTCTCTTCATCATCCACCTGTACGCAGACTCGTCGAAGGTCGAAGGTCAAACGACGTCGCGCTTTGGCCGCAGATAAGGCTCAAGTACTCACTTTCATTCTGGCCCTGCCCCGGTATTGAAACATATCCAAATATATGAAGCGCTGTCGTCTCCATTAATCAGTGGCTTCGACGACAAGGAAAAGGTAGGTCACGGGAGAGATCGAGATACTGGGGGACCGCAGACACCGACACTGCGGCGTTCGTGCGTGGTAGCGCTCATATCCGCGAGAGCACGATATGGCATGCCTCAATGAGATTATTTGAGGGCCGTCTAGGACTGAGAGTGCGTATTGAAGGCTAGCCGGCTTGACTCACGTCAAATCGCCGCGGCATATGCACTCACCGGTACAGCGCCGAGGGGAGTCAGTGGGATTGAAGAGAACTGCACCCGCTGTCAATGCTGTGTGATTGAGATCAATGCTATACCAGACACGCACCGGGTGCTGTAGTTCGAGTAGTCGCCACAATGGAAGCTCCGCATTGCGAACTGCCGGGCGCAGTCATCGCGAGGTGAATCAGTACGAGGATAGGCCCATACCGACTTTGTACCGACTGGATGGAAAATGTGCCTTCATCGGGCTGCCTCTGTGAGCAGTCAGACGCATCCATCCTGCTTCATGTGCATACCCCGTGTATGCCGCGTGCAAGTGAAACAGCTCATGACAAGTCCTCAGCGCATCTTCGCGATATCCGTCTTATCCTAGGAAGACCTGCTGGCCGCCACCGCCTCCACACCTCCAGATGAATCTTGGGTATCTAAGTGCTTCTTATCCGTGGCAGATGATCCTGTTGGAGGTTCAGTAAACATCAGTGGATAGTATTATATGCGAACACTCACTGCCGCGAAGACGTGAGCCGCATGTTCAAGAGACATCAGTTAGTTGCTACAGCTGTTTGCAGAGGTCGTGGCCAGGCGCCGATTGCACAGCACGCGTTGTGCACAAAAAATTCAGAAAATCAGAAAATCTGAACGAGTCGTTCGCCACTTTCTTCTGACGAGGACTACTCTGGGAGACGCAGAAAGCTTACAGGAGTATGTACGGAGCGTCAGAAATGCGGAGAGCGCAGAAGATGAGCGAGTATCGCGATGTCGTCTACGGGCGCTTATGATCGTCCCTGGGGCTTGTGGAAGTTATGCATGCTCACATGTCCCAAGCCTTCGCAGCACCTCGGAGAGCATTCAAATATATACTTACGGCTTTGATGTATGCTTGACCAAATCTTGGTGGAGTTTGGAGGGGCGGAAACACCCTGAACACCCCTACAGATGAGTGATGACCTGGCATTACTATCTCCGCATTACGGGCATGCTGCGACTCAGAAAAAGTTGGAACAGGTCGAGGGCGCATCCCATAGCATGATGGAGTGGCGTAGCATGTATATATGTGTGTTGTTGTCCTACGGACGAATTTTCTCAATATCGTGAATATTACGCGTCAAAAGTGTATGCGCGTCAGTCGGAGTTGGGCGGACACGACTTCTGCAAACAGCTGTAACGTCGAGGTGCGATATTGACCCGTCCAGAGTCGTTGGGGTACACTAGTACTATTCACGCAGGCGCAGTACTGGTAAGAGCAGCATATAAGACGGACTCGGGAAGCTGCCGCAACAACAGCACGGTGCTACACCACCGTCCGTGACGAAGGTCAACTGAAGGCGAAGCGAGGAAGGCCGTGCTTGGCTTAGCGTCAGCGTCACCGCTGCGTCCCCCCGACCTCGCCCGGACCATGTGGACGGGGAATTAGGAAGCGTTCATTGATGCGTCAACCTGCAGCAGAGCTTCTGTGCGAGACAGCGGTGGGACATCAAGTCATAGGCCTGGGAGGGCTTAGCAGGGCGAGCTTGTGAGGAAGTCGGGCGAAGTATGCCGTGGACATACAGTTCAGTGTTCAGCGGGCATCTTCCGCGGTATGAAGAGAATGTCTATGCAGATGTACTTCATACGTCATGAGTCCAATGTCGGGAAGATCGTCAGATAAGTATGAAGATGAGCTTGCTGCGAAAAATCTTGTAGGCTTCGTGGGCGTTGTCGCGCGGCGCTGACTTGGGTCATCATGGGAGTGGGGATGGACAACACGATATCAATTGATTACGAGAAGTACACGAGAAGTACACTACGGACAAGATAGGACCGGGACGGTATCGAGACGTCGATCAGGCTCACAAGAACATAGAATTGAGATCACAGTAAAGCGAAGGCCCGGGGATGGTCAGGCTGCTACTTCGAACCACGAGCACGGCGACGAGTATTAGCCGGCTTGGGAGCAAGGCCGGATGAGCCTGACGACTGAGACAACGGCCTACTTGCGCGGGCGTGGAGCTGCTGGATCCAATCATCTTGAATACGCCATTCGGTTGGCGGAGAGTTGAGGAGATCCGGGGCACCGTACTTAGCCTTATCGTCATCGAAGATAGCCATGAACGCCCTGTGAAAACATCGGTCAGTCGCACTTCGGAGAGCCAACCAGAGCGTGAGTACGTACCCCTGAATCATGACGGAAGTCTGCATTTCCTCGCGGGTCTCGGACATGGAGGCGTCGACCTTGACCCAGAAGTTGTCGTCCTTGCCGGACTCCGGGAAGCATGCAGCGACCCAGCGCTACAAATAGAGTAAGTACGGTGAGATATTCACGGTAGTGTGAGTATACTCACAATGTACGCAGCCCGGATGTAGAAGGCAGCCGTGGGCTTGACTTTTGACCGTGAGAGGATGGCAGCGGACAGGGATCCAATATCCCGCGCGACCTTCTTCTTCGGGTCGAGAGTCTCGATGATCTGCGGCAGAGCAATCAGTAAGCCTGATGGATTGTGCGCATGATGGACTACAAACCTTGTCCTTCATGTGGTGACGACAGGCTGTCATTGCCTTGCCGATGACCCTCAGAATCTCTTCGCATCGGCCAGTCTCGTGCCTGGGAGGCAAGTCCGAGACATTGAGGTCCCGCATGACAGCCTGTTGAGGAGAAGTCGTAAGAATACCACATGAGTGTCCATAACATGTAGTAGTATATGATCAGAGGACTCACGAGCACCCCATCAGCGGCGTCTGCGTTGCGGTACGACGTGACTGAAGGGGAGAGCATATAGGCCCATGCGTAGTCTGCACAAGTGGACTGCACAATCCATGCGAGCAGGCCGTGATCAGTATTGAGAAACGGTCACTGAATAAGGATATGAGCACGTACCCTCAGTGTGCCCGGCAGCTTGTACTCCAAGTGGAGCGTGAGCGTCGTGAGTTGGTCATGATTGGCCAGCTCAAGCGCATACTGATATGCAGACCGTTCGAGAGGTCCGGCCTGCGACGATGCCAAGAGATCAGAAAGGATTCAGATGCCTGAGAAGGATGGGGGATGGACACTCACCGCCAAGAATACATCGAGGTCAGCTTCGGATTGAATTCCGAGACGACGTGCACGCTTGAGAGAGGGAGCCAAAAGGGACAGAGTGGCAGTGGCGCTCTCAGGGATCGGAGGGACGAGTCCAAGGCGCAGTTGCGTGGGTCCTGGCGTGGAGGTACTTGAGAATCGATGTTCGGAATCATCGTCATCCTCCGCTTCGTAGGACACCCGTGTGCGCTGCGTGCCACGAGGTCCAGTAACCGAGGAGGGTGTTGTGGGCGAAGGGGAGGTGGGCCCGGGGTTGGGATTGATATCGTCTCCATGCTGTTCAGCAGCAAGTGCTGCTGCATGCGCTCACACACGAGCGGCAATGACCTGCATGTGCGTCAACGGGGACGCACCCTCAGGTTGAGGAAGGTCTCGAGCTTCGTCAGACATGGGGACTCTGGGAGGGAAAGACGATGGTGATGGTGGGGGGAAGAGAGAGGGAGAGAGACGGGACTTGGATGTGCTGGCGCAGTGAGCTTGTGGATTGTTCATTTTTCGGGCCCATGCCTCGTCTTGACCCATTAGCAATCGCGTATGTTGGCGAGATGTCGGAGTGCCTGCTGCGCGCCGCGGGTTTGAGGCTGCCACAGTTGCCTGATCATTGACTGAACGATGCCGCAAGGGCGAAAGCATAAGGAGATCGGACCAGGTGGGGTTCAGACAAGTCAAAATAACAGAGATATATAACGACTGACCACGGTGAACCTGCACAGATTGGGAGGAGGACCTTGCCGCGGATAAGATCGCTTGCAAGATCTGCGCGGAAGTTAATCCCCAAGCAGTCAGCCGTTGGATTGCTCGCAGTGGACTGAACAAGCATGTCAAGTCAGCAACTCACCTTGCAAGCCTTGCTCATCGTCAAACCCTCCAGCAGCAATCCCATCGTGTCGAAGCCGAAGCCCAGGACGACCTCACAAATCATGCCCAAGATCCGCATGCAGCTGAGAGCATCACACTCCCGGTGGTTGAAGGCTCGTTTGGAACTGAAAACCGTGGTTATGCGATTACTGGGTCAGTGGATGCAACGCAAGACGTACATGGCATCTCGACCGGTGACTTCCAGTTCACGCCCGATGAACAATCGGCGTATTTTCCGGCCCCGGAAAGTCACAGCAGGGCCATGGAGGCTGCTGAGGAACTGCTTCGTGCTGAGTTCCAGCGACTTGCACTTCAAGCACAAGAGGACGATGTCCTGGGCGTGGGGGGCGATGAATCCGATACTGCAGATCTTGACCGCGATGCTGAGGATGTCTTGCCACGCTCAGGTCAACGAGGGCCAGGTATGTTCGAATGCTTTACTAGTAGACGAACAGAGAGAGACTGAGCTATTGAACACAGGCGTACATGAGGGCGACGAACAAGATCTCGAGGCATATCTGTCTGGAACTCCAGCTGACCGGCAATTCCCGCCCTATGGGTCCAAGACGGTAAGCTGGTGAATCGCCGGTCCGAAACTCATGGCACTCACTCTGTGTCCAGATGTTACTCTTGCACTGTCTAATGAACACACCGCACTTCCGTATCCCCGTGTCTGTGCGCCGACTACTCCTATGGGTAATGCACGAGTCAGATCCGCGCGACGTGCCAACCCTCCGCGCCTATAATGAACTCGAGGAGAAGCTGAACAAGGGGTGCGGCGTTGCGACTGAACATAACCGGTCTGACATGGGTAACATATTCTACACCAACTCACTAACTGATCTTGTCTGTAAGGTTGGTCCATCTTCTACTGAGTCCTCCCAAAAGTCGCGTATCTGACGGATATCTCCAACTCCTGCAGGACTTGTCAAAACCTGACCTTGCACGACACTTGGTCATATATCCTGACGAGACCCCAGGCCCGCTATCCGAGTTCCACCAAGCCACGTACCACAAGGACCTGCCCCGGAGCGAGCTAACACCCTCATACTATGGGAATGGCAAACATTTCTTTGTCGGCGAGCTCTGTCGCCTGAAGGATGGCCGGCATGTCATTCCGCGGGTCTGGATCACCCGCCATGGAGCCGTTTATGCCTATTGCAACATGGTACTGCTCCTGGACACTGTAAGTTCCGTCTCATTGAGACAGGTTTGGCTCTGAACTTGTCGTCGTGTGCTCACATCTATGAGACAGATGTTCGTGCAAGTGGATCATGAAGAACATCTCATTTCGGCAGTATCCCTGGCTGACAATGTCCTTGACCTGGCGTCAGAAGGTGGCGCTATAGCCCTCTGCGGTATGTATTGGCTTGTCCTTCGGATCTGATGATGGGTTATTGATCTGCATGCGTCAAGATCCCGCTGGAGACGTCACGGAGGCAATGCAGAGTCCTGATCGCAAGCTTGCGGAGGGTGATGACCTTGTCACCATATATACACCATTGTTCTGTGATGACGTCTCAGGCGCACGTTCGAAGCAATATCAGAAGCATATCAACGTCTACTTCCAGAACTGGAGCCTTCCAAACCGCCTCCAACGGTCAACAAACTCCGTCCACTTTCTGTCCACTTCCCAGGTTGCCGGTAGCTCCAAGCAACTCGCACCCATTCTCAGTGCGGTTAAGTATGGCTCTTCCATCTTCTGGCATGTTCTGAGACTAATTCTTCGTGCAGGAAGTCCCGTACGAACCCTATACGATGTTATAATGCAGCAACTCACCGCTTCTGTCGGTTCCGCCTCCTTGTCCCCTTCCTCCCGGCAGACAATCCTCAGCAATCCGAGGAGTGTTCACATGCTGGTAAGAACTGCAAGTGCCGGAGGTGCAAGAAGGGTGGCACCGCCGATGCCAGGGAGTCGGATGAAGGGTACGACCGGTTGTACCACGCAAACGTAAGTCTCAGTTCGAAGCCAAAGCAGTCATAGGCTTGTGGCCCACTTATCCGCTCGGGACGATCTAACTATTGTCCCCATCAGCACGATCAGCTTCGAACAGTGGACGAAACACGACAAATTGTGGAAGAGCAGATACGACTGGCATCATATGGCGTCGAAGCCCCGATCGGCAAGCTTCAGACCGAGACTGGCATCAAGGACAAGGTCGCCAGCCATTGGATTGAGCGACTTTTGGCAAACGCACGCCAAATGAAGATCGACCATCCAACACGGTCTGCAGACGATATTTCTGCGCACTGCCTCTCCTGGTTGACCACCCAGACGACGTTCCCAATGAATCCTCTCCTTGACGTCCCTCGTATGCCAATGCTTCCCAAGTACCACGTGAAAGTTCTCACTCACGGATTGCGTTTTCAGATCTGGATCCACACCGAGACACGCCGGTTGAGTTGCTCCATACATGGCTGCTCGGAGTGGTCAAGTACATCTGGCACATGCTGCACACATCCTGGACCGATGCCCAGCGCGACCTGTTCGCCATTCGACTACAGGATGTAGATACCGATGGGCTGAATATTCCACCAATAAGAGCCGCGTACATGGTCCAGTACCGAAACAATCTCGTCGGAAAACACTTTAAAACAATCGCACAAACACTCGCCTTCAAGATCCACGGAATAGCCACTCCACAGCAGCGCACGCTCGTCAGGACAATGGGCGAGCTCTCCGCGATATTGTGGGTGACCGAGATTGCTGACATGAAGACACATCTGGTATGCATCCCTCACGCCCTGTCCGGATTTCTGACCTATACCTGAGTATCCGCAGGCGGACCTGGTGATGAAGTCTGAACCTGTGAAGGCAAGTCGCAACGACTAGCAGACGAGTGGACAACACGAGTCCTCAGTCAGTAGAGCAAAAGACTAATAGCATAGACACAAGTACCTAGCAGACGAGTGGACAACACGAGCTACAAAGTACTTGTAAGTAAAGCATAAGTAAGCATAGGTAGGCGAGTACTTACTCCTCAGTCAGTAGAGCAAAAGACTGAGGAGACGAAGCCCAAGAGTCCCTCCTTATATACTGTGTCTGGAGTAGCATGAGTAAGCGACAGAAAGGAGAGCATAATGCTGTCTGAGTCAGAACGAGTAGGGATGACTCAGACGATGACGAAGGATGACGAAGATACGACAAATACGAGGTCACAAGGGCATGTCTAGTACAGCCCAGAGATATCTAGAAAGAACTAGAAAGGTCCGGAGCGTTGCAGAACGCACTGGAATGGACTGGAAACAAAGAGAAGCCAGGTAACCACATGGTTTCGTACAACGTACCCTAAAAGGAAAGGAAGAAGCATAGCCTAAGATCTAATCGTAAGAGGCTGTGCCCATAGCGCCTAATGCGCAACTAATGTCCATAGTCCATAGTAAGTTCAACACTCCCACTCGTTCAAGACGCGGAGGTAACGAGACCCGAATTTGCCACGAAGTACTCCATGACGTGTAGTGAAGCATTCTTGGTCAACGGATCTGCCAGATTCTCCTCACTAGGAATAGCATAGATGTCCATGTTTGGAGTCTCGGCATATTCGCGTACGAAGTGGTAGTGCGTCTCGACGTGCTTACAACGCCGGTTGACGGCTGGGTTCAACGCAAGGTGAATAGCACCATGGTTGTCGACGCACATCGGCGTAGCCGAGCCCATGTCATCCCCTAACTCATCGCCAAACGTCCTAAGCCACATCATCTGACGAGCAGTGTCTGAAGCCGCCTTGTACTCTGCCTCAGTGGACGAGAGAGAGACGGTCTGTTGACGTCGAGATGCCCAAGACACGGCACCTCCTGCCATCAGGAAGACGAAAGCGGTCTGCGAATGCCGATCGTCGCGATCTTCTGCCCAGTCTGAATCGGAATACGCAATCAGGCCAGCATTAGATGCACCGTCATATCGTAGGCGATAATGCGATGTACCCCGGAGATACCGTAAGACATAGAGGAGTCTATCAAGGTGATCGTCGGCAGGGTTCGCACTGTACTTGCCAGACGGTTGATGGCATACGAGATATCTGGTCGCGTCCCAAGACAGGCATAGAGAAGACTGCCCATCAAGCTCTGGAAACGCTGACGCAACTTCGCCGGTGCTTCTGTGGTAGCAGCTTCGATAACTGCACCAGCAGGGAGAGGAGTACGCGCAGGCTTGCAGCTGGCCATCTGATAGTTCTCGAGAATGGCCTCGATGTACTCTTCCTGGTCGATGTCAAGTGTCCGTGAGAGACGATCTCGACGTATACGAAGACCAAGGAATCGCTGAATAGGACCCAAGTCCGTCATCTTATACTGCTTGCCAAGCGCCTTCTTGACCTTGTCGATATGCCCTCGACTGTCACCCATGAGAAGTAGGTCGTCGACATAGAGGACAATGATCGTGACACGGTCTGGGTCTGAATCCCCCCCTTGTCGGCGATATACATAGACTCCGGCATCAGAGTATGTCCGAACAAATCCCTGTCCGATGAGCGATTCGTGAATCTTCTTATTCCATTGGCGAGAGGCTTGCTTAAGACCGTAGATGGCCTTCTTAAGCAGACAAACGTAGTCCTCTTTGCCTTTCACGACCCAGCCCTCGGGTTGTTCCATGTAGACCTCCTCGTCCAAGTCCCCGTTGAGGAACGCAGTCTTAACGTCCATCGCATCGATCTCCCAGTCCTCTAGGGCAGCGTGCGCCAAGAGATACCGGATAGACTCGAATCGAGCGACAGGAGAGAAGGTTTCGTGGTAGTCCTTCCCATAGACTTGCGTAAAGCCTCGTGCAACCAGACGTGCTTTGTAGCGACCGTCTGATTTACGATCATAGACCCAGCGACATGAGACAACGGATCGGTCCTTCGGACGAGGAACCAAGACCCAAGTCTTGTTCGCCATGAGAGACTCATACTCCGAACGTTCAGCCGCAATCCAATGCTCACAATCTGGTGAAGCCATGGCGTCCTTATGATGCTCAGGAATGCCAGACTTATACCGCGAATAGAAGAGAGAGGCTAGGATTGCTTCTGCTTCACGCTGATCACCGTCCTTATCCGTACGTGCATCTACTTGAGCGGGAGGTTCATCACCATAGACGTTATCTCTGGTGTGACGTTCTGGCATCTTCCCCTTGTTCTCTCGAGGAGAGCGACGAGGAGGAGCGTTTCCACCCTCAGGTGGATGACGACGCCGTTGGTGACGAGGAGCTTGCGGATGAGGAGCAGGTGGTGGTTGCTCAGGCTGCTGCGGTTGCTGCGGCTCTGAAGCAGGTGGAGGAGCTGGAGCAGGGTCTGCAGGAGGAACGGGAGGAGGAACTGGAGGAGGAGCGTCATCTGAATCATCGTCGAGACGATCAGGAACAGGAAGGTCAGCATCACCGTCGGAAGGTTCCTCAGGTGGCTGGTAATCAGGGAACGGACTGTCGTCGGGGGTAGCTCGACGAGTGCCGGTGTCCGCACGTGCAGGAAATACGGTCTCATCGAAGATCACATCGCGAGATACTTCGACTTGACGGGTGGTCGGGTTCCATAGGCGATACCCCTTTGAACCGGCTCATAGCCCACAAACGTCCTCTCGACGGCCTTCTGGTCGAGCTTCCCTTGACGTTTGTCTTTCTGCACGTGTACGTAGGCTTTGCACCCAAACACCCGGAAGTAGGAGACGTCCGGCTTGCTGCCGGTCCAGATGGTGATGGGGCACTCCCACTTAAGTCGTCTCATCGGCTGACGGTTATAGATGTGAACGGCAGCATCAAGAGCGAGCTTCCAGAATCCATGAGAAAGGCCAGCAAAGTGGAGCATGCATAGAGCCTTCTCAGAGATCGTACGGATGAAGCGTTCAGCTCGTCCATTCTGCTGAGACGTTCCTGGCATCGTCTTATCGTGCTCAATCCCAAATTCACGAAGCATGGCTTGGAACGAGTCGGACATGTACTCCCCCCCTCGATCGGATCGTACTTTCTTGATCTTGTGCTCCGTCTGGTTCTCAGCCCAAGACTTGAACTGTCTGAAGGCTTCCTCCTGATCAGACTTCCGCTTGAGAGCATAAACGGCAGCCAGACCGGAGCAGTCATCGACGAAGACACAGAAGTAGTTGAAGCCACCGATCGATGTGCCAAGAGGTCCTGCAATGTCCATGTGGACGAGAGCGAGAACGACTGTAGCACGCTTCTCAGAAGGAGGGAAGGGACGACGAGTCATCTTGCCCTTCGCACAACCTTCGCAGGGTTTGTCAGAGGGAGGACCAATGCCGTCCATGCCAGTGGTCGCATCAGGCAGATGCTTGACAGCTTCTTTGCCTGGATGACCCCATCGACGATGCACTAAGTCATGGTCGAGGACACGGGATGCAGCATCAAGATCGCCAGAATTCTTCTTCCCTTCGACGATGAGAGGGAAGAGATAGAGATTGATCATAGGGATATAGGTACCTTGAAGGACCTTTCGACCCTTGATCTCAACCGTCGAGCCGGAAGTGACTCGGCCCTTAGGCCTTGAGTCGAAAATGCTCATAAGTCCATCACCTTGATAGATGAACGAACCCTTGCGCTCAATCATCCCAGTGGAGAAGAGTCGTTGCTCGCCCGCTGCAGGGATATAGCAGACGTCATTGAGAGTGACTTTGACTCGCTCTCCATCCACCAGGGAGTATCCCACAATTGTACCTTCACCGAGACAGGCAATCTGACCCGCTTGACCATCCTGAGCAGTCCTGAAGTACTTAGGTTGCGCGTACTCACGATAGTCGGTGAAGTCAGACATGATTCCGGTGACATGTGACGATGCACCAGAATCCATGAGCCAGATTGTCTCGACGCGTCCCTCAGCAGCATCAGCTGCGCTGTAGAAAGAAACGGAGAGCTCGTTCGCGATGTTCGCTACAGGTACAAGAGAGGAGATAGTAGAGATAGTATGCGCATGGTTATGTCCGTTCGAATTCCCATTGCCTTTGCCAGCCTCGTTACCACCCTTGCCAGAGTCCTTGCTCTTCTTCTTGTTCCGCGGATTCTTCTCCGGGAACTTCTTGTAGCAGTTAGAAGAGTCATGGTTGTCCTTGCCGCAGTGGGTGCAAGGAGGTCTAGGTCTCGGCTTCGGCTTCGAGATCTTGTGCGCCTGACCAATCGACGTCCCACGCAAGGAGTCCTCAAGCTTGAGCTTGGGCTTGACCGTCTCGAGGGTTAGGTCAGACTCCTTGGTAGTGTGTAGAATGGTGGAGATCGCCGGTCGGTACGAGTCAGGCATCTTCGAGAAGAGCCAGAAGACCTTGATGTGGTTGGCGAGGGTGTTCGTGCTGTTGGCCGTTAACTCATCCAGGAGCCCAATGAAGGTCTGCACCTGGTCGACGATTGACTTGCTCTCGTCGAACCGAGGGTAGTTGAGAAGATGTTCGAACCGGGAGAAGGAGTACCCGTTGTCCGACTTCTCGTACGTAGCCTTCAAGGCGTCCCAGATCTCCTTAGCGGTCTTCTTCCCTTCGAAGCACTTGGACACCTCAGCACTAGTCTTGTACATGAGGATACCTTGCGCCCGATTGTCCGTCTTTCCCCAGGCCTTCACTTCTTCGGCATTTCTGCCATCAGTAGCTGGAGTAGGACGTGCAACACTCCCACTGACGACATCCCAAGCATCAATCATCATCAGATAACTCTTCATCTGACGAGCCCACTCCTTGTAGCCTTCCTGACCTCTGAGTTGAGGCAGGGTCTTCTCGAGACCGGCTTCCGACATCGCAAAGAGATACGAGTAGTCAGTCGGTTCTGGTGTGTTATCGAGAAGAGGTGGTAGTGCAGGAAGTGTTACGACAGGAGTTGGTGGAGCGGATGGGATCGGTGTAGGATAGGGAGTGTCTGAAGGTGCAGGGAGAGGAATAGAATCTGGAGACGGAGATGGGAGAGTGACAGGAAGAACTTCAGGAGATGGAAGAACTTCTTCGACCGGTAGAGCAGGAGATTGAGCAGGAGGGAGTTGTGGTGATGGAGGATGATCGTCTTCTTCAGACTGATCTTCTGATCCTGAGGTAAGAGGACGACAGTCTTGGCCAGAAGCAGGTTCGATGTAGCGACGACGAGGGTATGCACAGTTGTCAGGTTTGGCAACCTCGTTGAACCGGTTAGGACACGGTTGGTCGTCGCAGTCTTGAAAGAGACGTTCGTCTTCTAGCCAGCAGACGTCTCGAGTGTCAGTTGTGTCGTATCGGTGGAAGAGATTTCTACAGTTGAAGTCTGTAGAGGCCACCGTGTCGATGCGAAAGGTTCAGAAAGTGCGATGATTTGAAGATAGCCACGTGCGATGGCAACGAGAGATGGACACCTGTTCAGGTGAACCTCAAACACCAGTAAGCCGAGTATGCCAATGCCGAGGGTAGAAGTTGCCAACTGTGCCCAGAAAGAACTAGGTACGTATCGTACTGAAAAGTGGTATCGTAAGGAGGGTCCAAACGGTTGTCCTCCGGTCCTAAGGTGCTAACCACCCCGGATACAACAGCTGGCGGATGCAAGTGCACGGCCTGGCTGAGGGATGCCTGAAATCCTGTACGCCTCGAGAGCGCCAAAGGATGTACAACAGTAGATACGATGACTAGCTAATAAAAGCACTCAGGGCTGCGTCACGAGCGCAGAAATGTCCCCCTGGTAGCAGTGTCGGCGGGCACAGTCAAGATCTAGGGAGTTAGTGGAGGAATGCACGGGCAGGAGTCGTCGAAGAAAGGGTGCGCGCAGAGTGACGACTAGCAACGGTCAGAGCGCAGGGCTCATAACCTGATGAAGTCTGAACCTGTGAAGGCAAGTCGCAACGACTAGCAGACGAGTGGACAACACGAGTCCTCAGTCAGTAGAGCAAAAGACTGATAGCATAGACACAAGTACCTAGCAGACGAGTGGACAACACGAGCTACAAAGTACTTGTAAGTAAAGCATAAGTAAGCATAGGTAGGCGAGTACTTACTCCTCAGTCAGTAGAGCAAAAGACTGAGGAGACGAAGCCCAAGAGTCCCTCCTTATATACTGTGTCTGGAGTAGCATGAGTAAGCGACAGAAAGGAGATCATAATGCTGTCTGAGTCAGAACGAGTAGGGATGACTCAGACGATGACGAAGGATGACGAAGATACGACAAATACGAGGTCACAAGGGCATGTCTAGTACAGCCCAGAGATATCTAGAAAGAACTAGAAAGGTCCGGAGCGTTGCAGAACGCACTGGAATGGACTGGAAACAAAGAGAAGCCAGGTAACCACATGGTTTCGTACAACGTACCCTAAAAGGAAAGGAAGAAGCATAGCCTAAGATCTAATCGTAAGAGGCTGTGCCCATAGCGCCTAATGCGCAACTAATGTCCATAGTCCATAGTAAGTTCAACAGTTCAACCACTCATGGGTCACGGGCCCCCAATCTAGTCATGATTTGGGTGCCTATCGCATGTCACTAGAAGGCTGGTCGGAACCACTCTCTGGGTGCTAAGACCCGGGGGCAGTGTGCTGTCATGTGCCCTGTCTTTGGTGAGAATCTGGCTGGATGTCATAGTCACTGCGTTCCTAGTCAATTCTGTCCGAACTATTCGAAATGGTACAGTATGTGAGTATCATTAGAACACTTCCCATATTACAGTACTCTTTATCCATATCTGAAGTAGTGCCCACGTCTTGTAGGCTCTGGCCAAGCTTCCCTGAGCCTGTGCCGTCTTGTAGAGCTGGGCCTCAGGTTTGACAAGGTCATCGCTCTCCATGTCAAGCCATAGCCAGGGTGTTTGTGCCAAGCCAAGCTCCGCACACCACTACCTGTATTGTTCACCAACTGTCCCATCTCACGTCATAATCCTAGTACGCACAGCATTGAATTTGGCTTCTCAATGTTGTTGCATGACAATTCACTGCCCAGTAGCAGATTGGCTTTAGCACAATTCCAGAATACGGGTACAGGAAGAGCAGAGTGCTACTGTGCACATCTCTGCCTCTGACAACTCCTATAGATGCTATGATGTTGTTGCAGCCCCCAAAGCAAGTGTAGCATTGAACTAGGTAGCTGACGGCCTGGTAGTACGACGCAGTGTCGATTATTGTGGGCGCTTAATGGTGCTGAGAGGTCATCGTGGGCGACCGTGCATTTGGGTGCTACGGTTCAGCTGAGAGGAGAAGGGCGTGCTGCTTTGCGCGCGCGGTGTTGAACAAGCGGTTGACCACCAAACATAGCGCACGAGCGGTCGACCGCTCGCTGCGATCATCCAGAGGAGAACTGCGTGCTGCTGTGCGCGCGTCTATGCCGAATGAGCGGTTGACCGCCGAACATAGCACACGAGCGGTCGACCGCTCGTAACAATATATACCGGACGAACACTCGTAACGATATATACTGATCCTAACATTCAGTGGCCGTACGGCCATTTACGGTAGCTGGAAAGTGGCCTTATATATATAACCTTGTCGGCCACTTTCCAGCTACCGTAAATGGCCGTACGGCCACTGAATGTTTAGCCACCAAATGTTAGTGGGTATATATAACAAAGCGATTGGTCGGCCCCCCGTCTACTATTGTGAGCGGCCGGCCGCCCGCAGAATGTTAGAAGCGGTATATATTGTTCCTTACCTCCGCCTAAGCCTTAATCAGCCACAAAAGTATCTATCAATGACGGGTGCGATGCCGCAGAGCGGTCGACCGCTCGAGATGTACATCCAGATTTTTTTGACTGCGTGAACACCTTCTGTGGCCAAGGAAATTAGTGTAGAACACTCTCCTACACCCCTTCTGAGCGGTCGACCGCTCAGAAGGCAACTTGGGCTGCTACGGTGGCCACTCATTTCCTGTTGCGAGCGGTCGTCCGCTCGATACCTAATGTGAGCGGTCGACGGCTCATTTCCTGTCGCGAGCGGTCGTCCGCTGGATACCTAATGTGAGCGGTCGACGGCTCATTTCCTGTCGCGAGCGGTCGTCCGCTCGATACCTATTGCAAGCAGTCGTCCGCTCATTCCCTGTCACGAGCGGTCGTCCGCTCGGTCACTAGTCATGCCTACATCCCCTCCGCTTCCACAATCTATGCTCTCCAGCAGCCCGACCGCTCCCAACGTACATTGAGCCGCATAAGGGTCACCCTTACCTCAGCCTAACCCTTACTGGGTTACAGAAATACCTATCAATCTAGGGTTGAAACCCCCATTCTAGGGTTGGCCCCCATACCAAACGGCTTCCCTGGCCACCCTGGATGCTCTCATAACCCTAAGCATCAGTGTGAGTCCACGCGTGAAGTTCTGCATCGCCAGCCACACGACGGCCTGTTCGCAGACATGTGAGCCATCGCAATCAACAGTGTCCTCGGAATGATCACACACCTAAGATGTTACAAGGGTCGGGTAAGCCGTCAGTCTCCCAAGTCTACCTCATGAGGGGAAGCGACAACAACAAGGATGAGACTGCAAATGTTACACGGACATCCTCCCGAACGACATAGCCCGAGCGGTTGTTGCCACATGGCGTCACGTCCAGCCGCCAACCCTCACCATACAGCTTCTGCGCCCGTCCGGAAGACCGTGTGAACCATCGGAACGGAACGACTGTCCGCCCATCGACGAGCTTTGCAGGTTCGTATACGAAGTAGTGTTGACTGCTGACACGGACCATGGGAGTCGCAATCTCTGGTGAGAGCTGGTGCAGCCAGCGCGAGGCTTGCCAGCACTCCTTGAGCATCGACCCGCTGTCCTCAGGGTAGAAGTGTAGATGCGGCCGGATACATGGGTTGTGTTAAGACTGTGCGTGCCAAGTCAAATTCCGGAAGGAAGTCCAAAGTCCAAAGTCCAAAGGCAGCGCGGGAGTGAAGACTTCAGCGAAGTTATTGACCAACGCCCTGAGGAGACGCAAGTTGTCTTCTATTTGCAAAGGAACAGAACTCCGGAGTTTATACCGGAGTAAGCAATGAAGGAGGAAGTCAAGCAGAGAGTGAACCAAAGAGCCAGAAGCCGAGTGACCAGAGTCGGAAGACGGAGGTCGGAGGTCGGAGGTCGGAAGTCCGGACGGAGGTGTGGACGGGTTTCAGAAGAGAAGGCAATAGATTGAGTTGTTGATACCGAGAAGGATAAGAGGGAAGTAAACAAAATATCAAAACTGAGGTCTAAGGGAGAATACAAGCAGGCTTAAATACTAAAGTCCGGAGGTCCGAAAGGGGTAAGCTAAAAGTAGAGACAGGAGTCGGAGTCCGGTGCCAAGGCGGAAGCAAGTAAGTAGCCAATAGGAAATGGAGGTAAGTGCGGATACAAGTGGATACAAGCGTGGATACAAACGGGTAATACTATTGGGACTGATGAGGTGATCGGAGTCCGAGGGAGATGGATAGTAAGGGGTAAGTATTGTAGTAAAGATGAGTCATAACAAAGGAATGAGGAAGTAAGTATGAGTCAATGGACGAACCGGAGTCCAGTCGGAGTTGAGACCGGAGTTGGGTGACTTGGAGCACGGGATGTAACAGGTTGGCCATCTCCTGCATCGCTCAGAAATGTCAGTGACCGCTACCGCCAGCGCGATATGATATGATCCTTACCTGTGCGAGAATTGCGGCCAAATCGTTTAAGTAGCATACATGTCCGAGAGGACCCTTCTGCCAAATCGCTGCTACACCGCACCGGTCCTGTAGCATCTTGTCAATCATTTTGAGGACGAAGAGCGACGGCCTCTGGTCCAGCCCAAGGACGTCCATGGCCCATAAAATTATCTCCATCTGGTGATCGGAGAACAACGAGTGGGGAAGGTGGCGTAGGATGTCTAGAACACATGTCTGTTGAATTGTCTCTCGATCAGTCCTGCCAGTGGTAACTCCTCGTTAGACGTGTATCACGCGTACCTGCTTGTCGGGCCATGGGTACCACTGTGGATCAATCGGAGCATTGCGAGTCCTTCGAGTTCCAGCTGCAAGTGGATCTGCGACGGAGTGGCGAGATGTTAGACGGAACGCGTACAGATAGGGTCGCGGAAGATGCGACTCACCGGGAACTTCAAGAGCTCAAGCAGTATGCCGGACGTCTTCAGGCTGAGGCTCTTCATGCTCAGCGGGCTCAGAATCGGAGTCGGAGTCCTCCCCACCCAGGATCCAGTCGTCGAGTTGGTTGGTGAGCGCTGAGAGTGCGGCTTGAGTGTGCGAGGGAGCGATCGTCCCGCCAAGCTGAGCAGAAACTGTGGACCATAGTGATGGAGGGTCCGGTCAAGTCCGGTTTTTTGACCCCCTGAGGATCGAACCGAGGACTGCAACCTAACTGGACCACTTACCAGTCCGGTTATAGTGCACCTCAACTGTATAATTTGTAACTGGACCATAACCACGGTCCAGTTATTGGTTTAAACCGGTTATTAACTGAAAATTATGTGACATTACAATTTCTACTGATACTGACTACAAACAGCTACTAGAACATATTCACAACCTTTTTGCACATGCGGGAATTGAACTCAAGGCCTCCGAAGCCATAGCAGAGCCGCAGGAAATGTACCAGCTGAGCCAACAGTGCATCCTATGTACAGCTACTAGTGGCACTAAGTATAGGCGCCAATTGTAGATAAGATAACCGCAAGATAAGACTAGGTTAGATGACAAAAAGTCGTCTTATCAGCTATCTACAACTGTTTAATTACAAGTTCTAATGGCTCATTTGGTTTGGTGTCTGGCTTGCAGTGCAATTTTGTTATGTGTGCCGGTTCAAGCCCCTCTGGTGCCACTCCAGTTATTGACCGGTTCTGACCGGTTACATCGGTTATCACCTACTGGTCCATCAAGTAAGACCGATAACTGAACTGTAACTGGACCAATGAATTTCCGGTTAAAGTCCGGTTCTTTTCGGTGCAGTTGCGGTTTAATCACGGTTTTCGACCGGTCCTGTAACTGGACCCTCCATCACTAGTGGACCAGTCTATGTGTCGCTCAGTATGCGTCGCATCGATGTCATCATCTAAGTGATAGCTGCTGTCAGCTTGGTGCGGCGCTGCATCGTCGATCGTAGTGTTGACGTCTCGGAGAAGCGCGGCCAAGGGGCCGACGACTTGGTGCGGGTTGGCACCGAGGCTCGGCGGCGGCGCAGTGCTTGTAGACGCGACCATCGAAGCCTTTCGCAGCTGGCGCTGTACCGCGGCTACGTGTCCTTGAGTTTGTTCGTGCCGCTGTGCCTTTCTGTACTCGAACCACGTCGGAGGCTCGCAGGCGAGACACCTCCACTTCTTCTTCTGTACGCCTGTCCCAGGGAGCCACCCTAACATGCCGTCAGTCCCTGGATGCATCTTCATGACCTCGCGTAAGTATACGAACATCTTGAGTCGAGTCTGCTCTTCTCTACCGGTCGCTGTACCTTGGATTGTGTCGCCATACTCGCGAAGCTCGAACGGACGACTCGGACAGAAGTGCGAACTCGAATGGGGGCTCCGCAGGCTGATCATGATAAGAGGCAAGGGCCTCGCGTCCGTGGCCATGTGAGCTAGTAGCGAAAAAGGTATGATTACATCGTAGTTGATCGGGACGTTGGGCTGTCGTCCAAATGGCGGGCGCAGTCTGCTACAAGCCCAGTTATAATGAAGTTCAAGCTAAGTTTATTGATTGAGCTAAGAGCCGACCGGCGTCTATGTGCCTTCAGCTTCCCAGTAAACGGATCTCTGGCCGTGTACTGATCCCGACCACACTGTGCGCGGGCGCGTGATGACTAAGCGTTTCATTCTGCTCGCAGCCATTGCCCGTCCCCACCAGTTCGCCGCGGAGACGTTCTTCCCACGTGGAATATGACGCGCCGTTGGGCCGCGCCTGCACGGCCGTGGCTACGCTTGTTTCCTCCCGACTACTCGCTTTCTTCCTCTGTCTGACTACGGTAACCCTCACCTCAACGTTCAACGCCGACGCTGCTGTCTACTTCTGCTTCCCTCCTGTGCTCGAGCTCGCGTGATGTCCGCGGCCAATGCTGCGCGTAGCGCCACGCGTTCTTTGCGCATCATCGCGCTCCCGCTCACCCCGCACTGCAATGTGAACGGCAAGGCTGTCGAGCACCTGACGTATTACCATTTTGTCACCCCGCAAGAGAACAAGAAGTCCTCGAGCTGGGCAAAGTGGGCCGTAGCGAAGGCGTCGGACGCATGGGCGGGACTTGGGAAGGCTGAGGAAGGGACTTGGAAGGTGAGTACATACTTCTTCCTCTCGTTGTTTGTCGCGCGTCTGCTCCCCGCGGTCCTACATGCCCATGTCCTGCCTCGAGATGGCCGTCTGGGTAGCACAGCGATGGACTGTGCTGTGCCGGGATGGGCCACGGAGTTTCAGCAAGACTCGCACGGACCTAGGTCCACATAGGCACCCACGTCGTCAGCACACGCCGGCCGTGTCCTGCGCGAAAGCGCTCCCAAATGAGAGTTTCGCTTTGGGAAGCCAGCCTAACAGGCACGTCCTTGCTTGTGTTGAGCCCAGTGCACTACGCGGCCGTTGAACTAAGGCGCGTTCATGTTCATGCGAACCTCGTCAACTATTTCCACGACGTTCCCAGTACTCGGTCACTTCGTCGTCCGCTGCTTGTCATTGATGCGACTTCCCTCACCCAGCGCAAAACGTTTCTGTACGGCGAACGCCTGGTAGACCGACTGGACTTCGAAGAGCTCGCGCTCAAGTCGCTCGACCCCTCACTCGCTCCCAAGCTCTCCGACCTCGTCCCCGGGACGCAAGAATCCAAGCCCCGGAGCACGCCAGTGGTGCGTACCTCATCTCGACTTCTCGAATGCCGTGCCAATGTGTTGACGCAGCACCCGATTCCCGTCCGCTAACCCACTTCGCCTCCCCGTGGTAATCCCAACTTGCGTTCGCAACCGACAGATCCCGATGGTCTACCCGTCTTCGGTCTGCAGCGCGCCCATTCCGCACCTACACTCTCTCCTCGAGAAGCGCACTCCCCGACATAAGAAGGGCTTCTGGATGTGGCTCCTGGTCTCGCCGCTGACCGCGCCCTTCATGATCGTCCGTGCGTTCTCTCTCTGTCTCCGACCTCGGAGCCTGTCCCGCCATACTGACGTGACGCGCGCGCATCATAGCCGTGATCCCGAACCTCCCGTTCTTCTTCTGCGTGTGGCGTTCATGGTCGCACTATCAGGGTACGTCTCCAGCGACTCGAGTCTCATCCGGAGTACACGACTGACCGCGTCCGTTTATGCAGCGTACAAGGCGTCGCAATATCTCGACGCGTTCCTGCAGCAAGGCGCCATCGTGCCCGAAGCGAGCCCCCAGCTCGACGTGATCTACGCCAAGTACGCACCGGCGCCGCCACGAGAGTCGAAGGACGCGGCGGAGTCGGCATCGGAGAAGTCGTCGCCTGAGTCGGAGGATGCGTCTGCGTCGAGTCCGAGTCTGCTGTTGACGAAGGAGGCGGTGCCGGAGCTGCAGAAGACTCTCGAGCTCCCGGAGGACTCGACGTTCGCGGCGGACATGTATCGCGCCCTGGAGCAGGCGCGGATACGGTTAGAGGGGAGCGCGAAGAAGTAGATGCGAGCGTTTCGGTGCGTCGGACTCGCGCTTGGCTGTATGGACATGACGACTGCAATTAGAGGATGCGAGTTCCGCAGTTCAGCATGGTGTGTATGCAGTTCCCAGTATCTTCCATCCCGCCCTGGCGCAACGTCCCCTCCTCGCCGCTAGTGTTCCCTACGCAGCAGAAGACTAGAGGAAGCTGGACTTCGAAGATGCTGGTAAGGCCGAGATCGCGATCATTCACATTTCCGCAAGGACCTCGTTGGCCAAGTCCATTTACGTCCAGCTAAGGACACGTCCACTATCCACCTTGTCCTCCCCACCGTACCGTCTGTCTCGTCCCTCCACGGGGTATCGACCGCTTCGTCCACGCTGCGGCTGTCTCTTCTCGCTCCTTTACAGATTGTCCCTCATCTGGCTTATCCTGCATTAGCTCATCGCCTTTTCCCTTGCAGTCAACCGACGGTGAGCTGGACGCAAGCTGTCCGAAGGAGTCATCGCGCACCTTCTTCGCCTGAGGCTGCTTCGACACGGCGGAACTGTTCTCTCCGCCAGCACGAAGCTCGCGGTGCTTCCGCGCCTTCGGTTCGAGGACCGTGCTGGCGAGTCCCGAACGGATACGCAGCAGCCCTCTGGCCGCTTTCGAGCGTCGCGGTCGCCATGAAGCCGGGGTACAAGCGATCCAGGTCACCTTCAGGACGACCGTGATGCCTCGCGAGCATGATGTTTGATCTTGGGCCCAACTTCGGCGAACCTGTACTCGAAGTTGAAGTCGTCGTAGAAGTGCCCGCGGCTTATGGTGCAGCACTCCGACGTGAGAATGGGTAGGCAGTGATGTCGCGGCTCCAGCAGGCAGGCTGTGATTCGCCGGGACGGCGGGACGCGCCTGGGACGTTCTGGTAGAGGATGCGCACGCACGCGAACCTTGAACATTCGCTGCCACTGCTCCGCCATCGAGGAGCTCCCGAAGGACTTGGACTCAAGGTTTGCGGCGGTAATCTTGTGCGTACGCTCGAGCACGGTGAGGCGCGGCTATGGTTGCAGCGAAGCGGGCGGAAGTTAATGTCGACTTGCAAAGTGGTACGTACGCGAGGATAGGGAGTACCCGTCTTCGAGCTGACAGTCCGGGCCGGTGGCACGTCTCCGAGGTAAGCATAACACATGTCCGCGTGCGAGTAGTAGGCAAACATCGAATTGGTCGCCTCGGAGAGCTCGGAGCTGCTCGTCTTGTCGATGCAGCATGCGTCGTTCCAGATCCACTTGTATCCATGTCGCTCAGCGAGTTCGCAGGATTCGCAGACCTTGGTCGAGGAGAGGTCGCGGGGAATGGAGTTTGTCAGAGCAGAATGAACGCTAAGTGCCTGCGTCTCTTGGAACGTCTGCTCTGTCTTGTCCCAGACGTGGGAGAGAATCGCGAAACGTGCGAGTTGCGCTGCCTCGACCGATGGGAAGAAGTGTAACTCGGCGCGGTCTGTGCTCAGGAGCCACATGAGCTATTCTAGGAGGGCAGGAAAGTCTCAATAATCGAACTTCCTCTACGCCGGACGCGTGCAAGCTGGAACGTACCAGGGCAACGATATAAGGCAGTGCACAGTGAGAGCAGCTAGGTCGGGTTGCGGGAAGATGGGAGCGACTCGGAGCTCAGCATACGAGCTCGAGCTATGTACGAGAACGTCACCTGCCTGTACCCTCGTGGTGCGCAGACTTGTGGTGTCAAACCTTGTGCATATGCCATACATCGATGTGCCTCCCGGGACAATTACTCGTAGCGACCGTCTTGCACAGGAGAGGAGATCGATGCCCTCTTCGGGCGCAGCTTCGTCTATCACCGATAGAGCTCTCGTTCCACGATTGTGTGGCTGCCCACACTGCAACTTTGCAGAGAAGAGATGTAGCGCAAAGCTCGAGTCAACTTTCAACGACCGCTTGTCCGGAAATGTATGACAACTCACCAAGAATGGCACGCGGCGGTCTTCCGTGCTTCAGTTGGTCGCGAACTCCCAGACGAGGTAGACAGTTCGACTCGGGACCACAGTGGCTCATGCGTTACCGCACAACCTGATTTGCTGCGATGTCAGACGGGGATGATCTGCGCTTAACGTCGAGTGTTCGGAATGCAACTGATGATCGGCCAAACGAGGAGGATAAGCAGAAAGAGTCTGGAGATGTCTCATATATAGATAGTGTCAAGAACACAACGATATATCTAGTGACGATGGGGTTTCAGTCGATATATACAATTCAGGAAGTCCACCAACGTTCTTGCGACTCACCTCGATATCCGCCGACGCAACAAACAGTCATCCCGGTAGGCCGCGGCAAGATACGACAGCATTGTACAAGATTCAGCTCGCCCTGCTGGATGGCTTGTCGGGATACAGCTGGAAAGAACAATGAGGACCAGCGGACACCGCGTTTGCTCTAGACGAACCTTCCCCGGGTTGAACAGATTGAGCGGGTCTATCGTCTTCTTGATCATCCGCATGAGTTCGACGGTGCCTTCACCCAGTTCCTCATACAAGTACCCCCGCTTCCCGAGGCCGACGCCATGCTCTCCGGTGCCTATCGCGCTAACGTCAGCACATCAGCTACGCGAGAGTAAGTACACTGGATTGTTACATGTGCCGTCCAGGTATATGGCCCGCTTCACAATTCGCTGCACAGCGTCGTAGGCGAGAGCGGACTCTTCGGCATTTCTATAAAGCAGTAATGCGTGGAAGTTCCCTGTGCGTCACGCATGAGCTATGCCAAAACCCTTCGAGTCGCGCGGATCAGAGAGAATCGTACCATCTCCCACATGTCCGATGACAGTAGACACGATGCCGTGCTCAGCGAGGTCCTTCTTTGTCTCGCGGATTAAGTCGGGGAGTCGCGAGACAGGAACGCTGGTACAGATTCAGTATGGTCCTCTCCAAATGGAGACCGTACGGTACACGGACACTCACCAAACGTCGGTTCCGACACCCTTCGACCCGGGCAACATTGCCAATCCGGAGTAGATTGCGTTCTTCCTGTCTGTCCAGAGGTCCTCCGCCTCTCTCTCGTTCCGCGCGAATATGAAATCGGTCGCGCCGTACTTGGCCGTGATCGTCTTGACGATATCCGCGGTCTCCTGCAATGCACAGGGAGTCGGGCCCTGGAATTTCAAGAAGAGACTGTCTTTCTCGGGCCATTTCCGCGTGGACATGCCGTACATGTTCGTGCCCTTCATGAACTGGTCGTCTACGAGTTCGACGCACTCTGGGCGCAACGATGTCAGTAAGAGGCAGCCGTGTCGATTAGTACTGGGACACGCACGGATCCCGACACCGGAGTTTACGATGTCGATCACGGCTTGCGTAGCTTTGTGCACATCCGGGAACTGCACTACGGCAACGTTCGTCGGCAGGACGGGTGCAAGGCGGATGGTAACTAGAACCCACATGAGCAACGTTCGACATCTCGCAGTAACATACTCACCCTCTGTGACGATGCCTAGTGTACCTTCCGCGCCGATGAACAGCTTTGTGGTGTCAAATCCGGCAGAAGACTTCCTCGCGCGTCTTCGGGTTTTGATGACCTCTCCGGACGGCAGCACGACAGTCTGACAGACCTAATAAGTAAGCTGACGGGGATGAAGAGGCGAGAATACTTACCGCATTGAGGAACCACTCCGCGCGAGCGGTTCCGTATCTGACCGCGTTCGCTGGGAAGACGTGAGTTGGGATACGAATCCGGACGAATGATCTCGTGCGACCTACTCCCGGAACAGCCTGTGCTCAGCATGCCACCAAGGGTTGCGCCTGGTCCAGGATCAAGCTAGACAGTCGTGAGAGTGAGTCTACTTATCAGCAGGCGTTTCGGGGAAACGTGGCTCACCGGGAAGAATAGCGGGATCCCTACGCGACGCTATCAGCCGTCATACGATGCATGCCAGTACCCTCCGAACGTACCTCTCTTCCTCAGATGGTCGTTGAGATCCATCCAGTTGACGCCAGGTTGGCAGACGACATCCGAGTCCGCTTCTGTGCATGCAGGCGGACATCAGCCATGTTCTCTGTGGGACATTTGTACATGACTGACCATGAATCTCAATGATCTTGTCCATCCGCGACATATCGATAGATATACCGCCGACGGACGGCTGTAAGAGCGCAGTGTCAAGCAGGACCCGCAGGCAACCCGGAGAGCACGAGACTTACCGGAAGATAGTGCCCTTCGAGGCTCGTGCCCCCAGAAAAGGGAACTACGGGCATCCGGTACTTCACCGCGACCTTGACGATCTTCACGACGTCTTCGGTCGAGGTTGGATACACGACCACTGATGGGAGAGAGTCTGCGGCTCATGGTCAGCTCCCAGCTCAGTCCGACACCATAGAAATCAGATACCAGGATGCATAGCGAAGTTCGCCGTGCCATGTCGTTCCAGCTCTTCCGCATCCGTGGATACGGCGTCTTCATCGTGCTGGAATGCATCTTGTAGCTCGCGGATAGCCTTGAGGAAGTCATCCGGAGAGCCGTACTGTGTGTTGAAGTCCGTACTGATCCTGTCGGTGTCCGTGCGCGATGTTGCGAGGTAGTAGCCCAGGGCGCCGCTGACTACGGAACCCAGAGCGAACGCGAGTGCAGGATTGAAGCCTCGAGCTCGTGACTCTGAGTCTCGTGCGGCGGTCGTAGAAATGTGTCTTCCGCCATCAGCCCGTGCTGTTGTCGCACTGAACGCGCGAGGCTGAAGGATACGAGACGTCCCCAGTGCACTGCGTCGCGCAGTCGTTGCGAGTGCAGCGGTGACGGTACGTCGTGCGCTGAGCCTGAGTGAAACGTCCATAAATCGGATGAGGGGCCGGTCCAAGCTAAACTTGTGTCTTTATATGCGATTTGCGTCCGAAGCATGATGTGTCTGTCAAAGGTCATCTCGCTTCTCGGCGCTCGCGTTGATATCTCACCTGCTGAGGCTGCGCCTCCCACACGGAGCGCTGACACGAGCAATCTCCAAGTCGCCCGCGGTGATCGACGCAGGTTCAGTAAGCTAGATGTCTTCCATAGATGCAAGCAGACGCGACCAGTACTACGTTAGACATGAGGTACAAGGCCTGCTTCCTTCGTAGATTCCGACTTTGGCTTGTCGGGATACAGCTATCAACATCACGGAACGCGTGAGTACAACCCGGCAGACCATATCAATTCGGAACTGACCTTCCCGGGATTGAAAAGGTTCAACGGGTCGATAGCCTTCTTGATCGTCTTCATGAGCTCGACCGTGCCCTCCCCAAGCTCGTCGTACAGGTAGTCGCGCTTGCCCATCCCGACGCCGTGCTCGCCTGTGCACGTCCCGCCGAGCGCGATCGCGCGGTGGACCATACGCGCGACGGCTGCCTGTGCCTTCTCGAGCTCCTCGTCGTTCGAGAACAGCAGGAGGGCGTGGAAGTTCCCTGCGGACAGTCAGCATACACTGCACCCCGGCTGGTAGGGTGAACGCACCATCTCCAACATGTCCGACGATCGTGTACACGATGCCGTGCGCCTCAAGGTCTTCCTTCGTGCCGTAGACGAGTTCCGGCAGGCGGGACGGAGGGACGCTGTGACACATCAGTATACTCGTCGTGCCGCTGCTTGGACATGCACGCTCACCAGACGTCCGTGCTCCACCCTCGGGCGCCGGGAATGAGCGCGAGACTCGAATAGAGCGCGTTCTTCCTGTCCGTCCAGAGGTCGGTAGCCTCCTTTTCGCTCTTCGCGAGCGCGAACCCGGTTCCTCCGTGTTTCTGCGTGATCTTCTTCACGATGTCCGCCGTCTCTTGCAGAGCGCGCGGCGTCGGGCCCTGGAACTTGAAAAACAGGCTGTCCTTCTCCGGCCACTTGCGGCTCGACATCCCGTAGATGTTCGTCGCCTTCATGAACTGCTCGTCACACAGCTCGACACATTCTGCGGGAGTAACGTCAGTCAAAAACCAAAGGAATGTGGCCGAGGACGTACGGATGCCGACGCCGGAATTGACGATCTCGCTGACAGCCTCGGTCGCCTTGCGCACGTCGGGGAACTGTACCACGGCGACGTTGGTTGGGAGGAGCGGAGCGAGACGCAGTGTCACTACGAGGGAACAGTCAGCGGACTGTCATGCGGCACCCCAGGCGAACAAACCTTCCGTGACGATGCCGAGGGTTCCTTCCGCACCAATGAACAGCTTCGTTGTGTCAAAGCCAGCGGACGACTTGCGCGCTCGTCTGCGGGTCTTGATGACTTCGCCGGATGGCAGCACCACTGTCTGCGCAAGCGTGAGTCAAGAAGGCGACCCCGATGAGCGAGAGGTTTACCGCGTTCAAGAACCACTCCGCTTTCGCCGTCCCGTACCGCACCGCGTTAGCTTAGCTATGGTCAGCAAGCGGTGATAGTCCAGCTACGTCTCCACGTACTGCCTGAACACCCGGTACTAAGCATGCCGCCGATTGTTGCTCCAGGTGCGGGATCAAGCTGTAGTGCACAGAGTGAGTCGTAGAGTTGTATTTGTGTCCGCTTGAAGCTTACCGGAAAAAAGAGCGGTATTCCTGAAGTATCAGATGCTGTGGTGAGCAGCGGGCATAGCGAACAGCGGGATTGCGCACCTTTCTTTTTGAGAGTCTCGTTCAGGTCCATCCAACGGATGCCCGGTTGGCAAACGACATCCGAGTCCGCCTCTGCAAAGAGCAGTGTCAATGAGGCTTTCCGACACTATCCCCCGCGGGATAATCTACCAACCCCAGGGGATAGCTCATGGTACCACGGAGTACAGACTTCGTCTCCAGACCTTACAACGGTCGGACCAGTAGGCGCCAGTGGAGGTCCGCAAGTATGTCGCTTCGGACATCGCACTCATCGAGCCGGGGTTCGCGCTCATCGTCGCCAACAGTGAGTGCGGCCTCCGGCCTCCGAACTTCCTCTTCTAAGATGACCGCTGCTACGAGTTCCAAAGCAAGGAGCGAATGCGAGACGCTCAACTCCGAGACACGTGTCGACTCACCATGTATCTCAATGATTGCGTCCATCTTCGACATATCCACGCAGATGCCACCCACTGAGGGCTTCGGAGGTACAGGAGTGAGATGCAGAAGTCACAAAGCGAAGGAACGAGACTCACAGCCCGAAAATGTCCCTCCAAACTTGTCGCCCCAGAATACGGTATGACGGGCATCCTGTACTTGACGGCTGTCTTGACGATCTTCACCACGTCCTCAGTTGACGTCGGATACACGACCACAGACGGCTTCGAGCCTATGCGGACCCTCAGCTCGTCGCTCCCACCTCACGAACGCCATCCTGATAAGCGAACACGCACCAGGATGATAGTCATTTTCCGAGAACCCGTGCTCCTCGAGATCCTCCACGTCCGTGGTGACAGCATCCTCGTCCGGGAACAACTTCCGCAACTCCTCAATAGCAGCCTTGAAGTCCTCCGGCGAGCCGTACCGGCTGCTGAGCTCGGTGCCTGCGCTGTTGCGCCCCGGCCTAGTTGCGACGTAGTAGCCAACCGCGCCGCTGAGTAGAGAGCCTGCGGCGAATGCGAGCACGGCATTCGAGCCTTTTGAGCCTTTCGACTGAGCACGAGGAGCGTCGCTTGAGAAGAACGAGCCGGAGCTATTCCAGCGAGAGCCTAAGCCGAGAGTCGCTGTGTGTCGCAGAGCGGGTGCTGCACGCAGGGTCCGCCTAGCAGAAACGGACAGGACAGTGCGACATGGCGATCCCAGTTGCATGTTCTCAAATGCAGCCCGTGCTCCAGTCGTGCAGGTACTAGAAGGCAAGCGGAGGGTCACGATCTTCCAGACTGTGCAGGCGTTTGGGAGTTAGTCGGAGTGTCGACTTCGCACGCGGCAGGATCACGGCGAGAACGAAGAAGAGTAGGTTGAGGGGAGTCGAGATGTAGTCATCTTGCAGGCCGGTCGCAGGCACGTCAACGAGGGAGGCAAGCACGAGTTCACGACGCGATCATGGCGCGTGTACTTATGGTCACATGGGAGCTCAGGCGCACAGGCGGAGGCCCGACGGTTTTACACTCAGTACTCAGGTCATACGAAACAACCAACTGGACATTGAGCGTTCGGAATAAGTACCAGGCTCGACCATGGGTAGCGTAAACTACTCGCAAGCTATCGGCATTCTATTAGGATCGACCCGTGGTGAGCACAGTTACTCGACATAGCACGGTAAGGGTATCATCACTCTTCCAACGACGGCCTGTAATATCTCCACGTAAGGGATCGGCAACGGAGGGGGTAGCTCCCCGCCCCCACTCTTCACCTGCTGCCGATACAGCAACATCTCGAGGCGCAGTGCCCGAGCCGCACGCAGCTCCAGCACAGAGGCTATCTCCTCGTACTCCGCAACCCAATCCCGAGCCCCGTTCAGTTGAATATACAGATGCGTCAGCGCCGACGCAACGTTCTCGACTCCCAGAGCGACGAAGACGTCCCTGCTCGACGCAGCCTCGACCGACAGACACGTGAGCCTCGGGAAGTAGCCCAGCAGCCACCCCCACGCCTCGCTCTGCCCGTCGCGCACGGGCTTGCACAGGGTAATGTCCAAGTCGACGATAGCAGCAGGCGAGAAGATAGGCGCGAAGCCGCGGAAGAGCCGGAGGAGGTCGAGGTCGAAGTCGGGGTGCAAGACGAATGACTGGTCGGAGGAAAGTACGACAAGCCGCGTCCGGGACTCGCCGTCCTCCTCCTGTGCGTATCCCTGCGCGATGTGCGGGTAGTCCTCCTCGGGGCGGCAGACCGTGAGCTCGATCTGGTCTATCTGCGGGATGGCTTGCAGACGCTTCGTGACCGGGAGGAAGTCCGAGAGGGCGTCGTACGCCGAGTCCGTGCATACCGTGAGCAACGTCTTGGGCGGTAGTGTGCAGCACTCCAGGATAGAACGGACGCAGGCCGCGGTGTCGCCAATCCTGATGGAGTCGAGCTGGTCTAACCGGGGAGTCGGGGAGTGCGCGATGGCCGCTGGATTGCCGAGCAGGCCATACAACGGCACGCAGCCAAATAGACCCAGGATCTCCAGGTCGGGGCACCTCTCCAGCACCTTCATTATGTCAGAAACGGAGCCAGGATAGCAACAACGGATGCTACGCGCGTGTAGAGGCGTCGTGGCTTCGTCGAGCCCGGCCAGAACGTCGAGGATCCGGAGGGACGGCCCCGCCCAAAGGAGCGGGAGGCCCACGCATGTTGTTCTGAGGATGCGAAGGCGGGGAAAGCGAGCTGGGGACTCGGCCGAGAGATCTGCGGCAAGAGGCGTGATGGCGCAGTCGAGCCGCAACTCCAGCGATTCCAACAGCGGTAAAGAGAGGTCGAAGAACGGCCGCATATCTCGGTCTTCCTCGCCTCTGCAGTCCAGGTACAAGGCGGAAATTCGGGTCAGATGCTCCTCTGTGGCAGGAGCGTGGAGTGCGGGAAGGAAATCGCCATAGAGGCCGAGCGTGATGCGCATAGGGGCTGTTCGGGCGAGTGCGTCGAGGACGACGGATGGGTGGTGCATCGTGCTGCCGACAAGCGGCTGCCCAGCGGGTGGGAATAAGAAGTCCTTCCAAAAGACGGGAGTGGCGTGGATGAGCGTACGCCAGCCGCGACAGACATGCGTGAGCTGGATCGCATCCCTAGAGCTGGCTAACGGACCAGCCAGCCGGAAGACCTCTACGAGGATCTCGAGCGGCAACTTCAGGTTGATGAGGGCGACGCTGTTGTGCAGCGTCTTCACTCGCAGCATGCGGTCTTGGAGGGCCTTGATCTTCGCCTCGTCCTCTTCTAGCATCTTCAACGTGAGCTTTTGGACTTTCTCTGGTGCGAGATTGGAGTTGCGCAGCCATTCTTCACTGGGTATGTTGGAATGCGAGTCCATCTGGTACGCAGTTTCAGTGGCGATTTCAGTGGCGACAGCATAGAGAGTGGACCTTGACGTGACAGTGGCACCGTGCCAAATCCGCTAGTAGGGCGTAATCGGTGTCGATCAGGGCGTTCCCAACAGTTTCAGAGTCTGTGTAGCTCAACTTGATGCATAGTCCATACCAGATGAGGGTTACGATGTATACATCGCAAGCGGCGTCGTGGCGATGGTCGTGGAGACTCTTGGAAAAGCGCACGGCGTTCTAGTAGGTAGCCCACGTGGTATCCACGCGCCATCCTCCGCGCGTCTGAGCTTCCTTTTCAGGACATTCCCACTCATCCCACGAACCACGACAGCGCAGTTGCAGCGCAGTGGCATTTTCGACGTCGATATCGCTCCTTCCATTTCTCCAGACCTCGATTCTGGCAGGGACTCTCAGAGGTCGGACGGGCTGCCTTCATAGCTCCGGCGGATGCACGCCGTCAACTTCTAAGTACGGAACATAATGATACATGAAGTACAACCTGTAAGCCTTTATTCTGTAGGTGCTGCGGTGGATTCACAGTGGAACACTGGCATCAAGATTCTGATCCTACCTAGTAGTGATTGACTTGTCCAGACTTGAGCGACCCAAAAGCCTCGACTCGACCGTGACCGTACCCGGGAGGGTGCAGCTACTAGGCGACGTAGCATGGTAACGGTAACATTACCTTAGCCACAACCGCCTGTAACCTCTCGACGTAAGGGATCGACAATGGACAGGGGAGCTCTCCTACCCGCCCGGGCTTCACCTGCCGATACACAAACGACTCAAGGCGTACCCCCCGAGACGCACGCAGCTCCAGTGTGGACACCATCTCCTCGTGCATGGCATCCCAGTCCAAGTCGCAGCCCTGCACCGTGTGCGGATAGTCCGCTGCGGGATGGAGGACAGAGAGTTCGACTGTGTGTATCGATGGGAGGGCTTGAAGAGGATTCTTGACCGGGAGGAATTCCGAGAGAGTGTCGTACGCTGAGTCTCTGCAGATTTTGACGAAGGTCTCTCGGGGTATGGGGAAGCATTCGAGCAATGACCTGGCGAGCTTTATACTGTCCCCAATCTTGAACTCCTCCAGACGGTTCAGTCGAGGGGTTGGGACTGCTGGGTCGAGGCGCCAACCCGGTCCAAGACCTGGCAAACAGCCGGATAGATTCAGTTCCTCCAGATTGGCGCACCTATTCAGCGCCATGAACAGCTCCGAGATGGAGCGAAGATGACAACAGCGCATACGACGCGCGTCGCGCGGCCTAACTGCTTCCTCGGCTACAGCCACAATATCGAGGGACCGAAGGGATGGCCCCACCCAAGCGAGCGGAAAACTGGTGCAAGTAGTCTTGAGAGCGCGAAGTCGGGGGAAGCGAGATGGGGACTCGGCAGACATATCCGTGGGACGAATGGCAATGGAGCAATTGAACCGTATTCGCAGCGACTCCAAGAATGGTAGAGAGAGGTCGAAGAACGGGCGCATGTCCCTGTCGACCATAGTCCTGCAATCGAGATACATGGACGTCATCCGAGACAGATGTGCCTCTGTGCCCGGAGTTCGTAGTGCCGGCAGGAAATCACCGTAGAGGCAGAACGTGAAGCGCATGGGAGCTGACCGGGCGAGCGCATCGAGGACGACTGACGGGTGTTTCATCGTGTTGCCAATCAGATGATGTCCAGGAGGCGGGAAGAGGAAGTCGGTCCAATAGGAGGGAGTATTGTGGACGAGAATACGCCAGGCGTGGCAGATATGAGTAAGTCGGATCGCCTCACGAGGGCCGGTCATGGGACCAGCGAGACGGAAGATCATCACGAGGATCTCGACTGGCAGCTTGATGTTGAACAGGGCGGCCCCGTTGTAGAGTCTCTTCAATTCGAGCCTCCGCTCACGAAGAGTGCTCATTTTAGCCTCATTTTCTTGCAACATTCGCGACGCTAATGCCTGAGCTTCCGTAGGCGTAAGACCGGTAAGGCTGGCTCGTTCCACTCCGGATACATGGTTGTGGATCATCTTGGTACAGAATCTCATTGTCAATCCTTGGAGCGGTAAGAAGAAACCTGCTGCTCATCGTATTATAGAGCGAATAGACAACTCGACGCTTCCGTAAGTTGGGTGGTTGGGGTTCGAAATCACCCCTGATTCAAGTTCGGACAAGGACAAGGACTAGCAAGATGGCGAGATGGAGAGACGTGAGTTGAGCCTGGTAAGCAGTTTATGCAACAAGCTCGCCTGAACCTGATGAGGAGGTCGTGGTGGAGGTGGCGGACAGAGAGTAGCGAGGCAAGCCGAACTGAGGCCAGTGCGGTAAGTGGTTTCGACCACATGGCTCGGTCCGTGTGGACCGGGCGTCTTGGAGTTCGACTCGACCGGTCCTCCTCGACTCTCCTTAGTCCTACCACGACCTGACCTCGATACCATTTATATGGTACTAGTGCTGTGTGTGCGATAGGCGAGTATTGTGGGACGCTTCCAGATTACTCTGTCTTATGACAAGATACGCGCAGAAATACGGTCGTACATCTGACCGCCATTTGCCGCCATGTCGATATCCGAACGTCTGTACATCCGCTGGGTAAGCCCTCATGTGCATGTCTACAAGTCTAGAGGAAGTGCTGATTACTTTATTTCTCCGTCGCGCAGCTACCAGACGAAGCTTCTGAACCGACCTCGACCCTCGTCCTCACCGCGTCAAACAAGCAATTCGTCGATCTTCGGCTTATCAAGCCCTCCTCTCCCTCCGCGCCGTACACCGTACTCGACTGGGGCATAGGCGGCCGCTCTGTGAGCACGCCTGGCCACGGAGAGTGGATCCACGAGATCGATTCACGCACCGAAGAGCCAGAGGCGGACGCAGGCGACATGTTCCCGCATCCTACGCTTCCGGATGTAGAGCTCGAGCGCGGCAGAATGCGCCACCCTGAGAGCGGGGACGTCCGCGAGTACGAGGAGGCCTGGAAGCATGTCGACGTCGCTCCTGATCCTGCCGGCGAACTGCACGAGGGCAGCCGTGTGAGCGTGTTCCTGGAGATGGACGAGAAGGACGAGGGAAGCGGGCGCCGCCGGAGGGGCATGATTTCGAGAGTGGGGCAATATTGTCAGGGAATTGTGAGGGACGGCAAGGGCGTGTCTGTTCAGCGCTGGTCGTGGGCGGATGGCGAGGGGTGGAAGAAGGTCGCGCAAATCGGAGATGCGTCCATGGCGTGCGACACTACCTGGAGGGAGGATTTGAAGGAGGGAGACAGCGTACATCGCGATGGACACTCATGGTTCGTCAAGGCTGCCAAGGTTTGGTAAACTGTGCTGTTGTCTGATCACCGGAGGTTTGTATTGGACTAGCACTATGTCATGTCGCCGCATGTAGCATTGTAAGCACAGGTACGGGCAGCAGTGGCAAAGCAGGTGGTCTGGCTCGATTGTGTTCATTGCACAGTGAGATCGGAGAGTAGTCTCTTTGTCTCGGATATGCTCTTGGTACGAAGTGAGTAACTGCGCTTTTGAAACGCGCAGAACACGCATCCTACGCTGGGGCACCACGTTGACCGTGAGTCGTAGTACGCTTCGACCATACAGGTTCGGATTTCAGAGAAGAGTCTCGAGTGGTTCGAAGTAGATGATATGTAGCGACCTGTCAGACGCGGAAACGCTTGGCAAGGTATGACCCAACCGCCACCGATGTCTGTGTATCGACGGTAATCAGAGAGTTGATAATTCGCGAGACTTGAACATGCATACGTACCGTGATGAGGAGGAGGTGAGTCAGGCGTGTAACGTGTTGGGTGAGCTGTCACTGGCAGTTGGTTCCGAGTTCCCAGGTTACTGCGCACCAAGGCAAGCGCCATCTCGAAGTCCCTGTGATCTGTCATAGTTCAGATTCCGCTGTAATACATAACGGGCGGCCACATGAAGCCGAACTCGAGGCTCCGCCTGCACAGTGCGCAGCTTCATCTAAGTACACGTCCATCAAGGTACGCTGAAGGGAACGTCTCCGCAGCCCGCGAACTGAAGTCTAACACTCACCTCTGGTATCGTAGGCATTCAGGTCTGGTCACTCACATCCCGAGCGAGCTCCAGCCACCTTCATCGAGTCGCCCGGATCCTCATCCACACCATGTTGCACACACTCAGCGCGGACTGGCAAGCCGACGGCAAGGTCGGCGCAGCAGACCCCCACACTGACGAAGACCTCGCCGTGCCCCCCGAGTACACCGCCCTCCCTACCAGCTCGTCCGCCTCCGCCGTGGGCCCGAACGACTCCGCGAGCAACATCGGCTCGCCGAGCTCTAACGAGGGCCTGAACATCATGGTACTCATCTGGACGGGCCTCAGCGCGATCATCTTCCCGCCCGCGATCGTCGCGGGTGCGGCAGTGGCGTCCGCGGCGGTGATGCTGTACGGATGCGGGAAACTGCTGGAGGGTATCGGGCGCGGGCTCGCGTATGCGCCAGAGCTCCTGTACAGGGCGTGCGTGGGCAAGCAGGTCAAGAAGGTCGCTGCGACGTGGAGGGCGCGGAGGCTTGAGGTGCAGGGACAGGATGTCGAGGCTGGCACGATCGCTCTTTGAGGTGAGCGTGCCGTGTACCGGGTCTACTGCACAGATCACTTACTTTCCATACGTGATCAGCCTATACACGCAGAAACACACCATCAGATCACATATCCTCTCCTCCGCTACGTGTCTACTCACCTGAAACCTCGCCTTCTCACGTGTCCAGTATACTATGCGAACCGTCGCTCCTTTGCATGTGCTGCGGGAATGGCTCCAGTAAGTAAAGGGCGTATCCAGAAGTCTCGACGATGCAAGCATCCGGTACGTTGTAGGACAGGCGCGAAGCCCTCGCGGCAAGTAGTCAGCCTCGTGGTCATCTCTACGTTGAAGATGCAGACAGAAGAGACAAACCGCTCGGAGTACCGTCGAGGTTGCCGGCGAGACAGCCCATGGAGCGTGTCGGAGCGGGCTATTGTTCGTGAATCTCGACTGGACGCGCAGGCCGATCGCCACGGTAAAGACGTGTCCATCGTCGAAGGAAAGGGACACTGAGTACCACTCGAAGAGGACGGCAGCTGGAGGTAAGAGTCAGACGAGTTGACGAACACTGGAGAGGATTAGTGACTTCAAAACCGCACCTTAGATCCAGTGTCCGTTCTCCGTCGAATTCACACACAACAGCGCTTCAGCCTTCAAGTTGCACGAGGCCCACGAAGGAGGCCCGCACGGCGGGAGAGTCCTGCATGCAAGGCGGCCGCGTGCCTGTCCTCTTGCACAGGAATCGCGCCGACCAGCAGCAACAGCAGCGTCTGCGTGAGCACATGTCGCGTCAGTCTCGGGTATACAAGTAAGTACTTCCCTTTGCGTACGCGAGCCCATCTTCTGACAGAGTCTGACAGAACTTCAGAAGATCGCCATGACGTACAGACCACCCCGCCGGCCCTGCGAATCAGGCCCGACGCACCAGGACGACGCGCCCTCGAAGTCGTGTTCCGCGCTATACCCGACACAGCGTCGCCGGTCCGCAATCAGCACACGTTGACAGGAAGAACTGTGGGCGTACGTGGTGGCCGAACTCAAAAGCGTTCGAACCCTGAAGCTGAAGGCCACGACGCGCGTGAGCGGTCCGCTGCCTTCATCTCTTAGAGTTCGAAACATACCTGCGCGAGATATGAACAGCGGGCGCTCCGTTCATGTGGCGGATATGTGCGGCCGTAGAGAGTCGTTGTGGCGGAGGGCGAGTCTTCTGTCGATCTTCGCAGGTAGGGCGGACGAGCCGCGCGCGGGCGCAGGCAGCAGCTCGAGCCTCCGGCCTCGAGGACACCCTGATATTCCGAAGGACGTACATAGATGGCGACTTCTGCCGTCTCCCTGCAGCTCGGCGACGGACGTGAACAGGTTGCTCCGCGGCGCGCTCACCAGAAAGGCCGCACTCCGCACTGTCGTAACTGTCAGAAGCCTTGAAATTCACTGTGCAGGGTCCGGGCGGCCATCCGAAGCTTCAAGCTGCGCCACAGAACACGGAGCAGAACGTGCGGGCGTAAGATCGCAGGTCTACGGCGAAGAAGATGAGAACGAGGCGGGTATCGATTGACGCACCCTCACGACGCGAGAGGCGGTTACGCTCTCGACTCGGGTATACGCAGGAAGCGTGTACAGAACCATATACGGCGTATGGAAGCCCAACCCCCCAGCCGCTCTGGCACCTCCGCGGTCTGCAACCAAGTCCATGTAGGCGAGATCAAGGATTGAGGAAGTAACGAGGCCGCGTGCGCTGCGTACTTCTTGACCTGGACGTGTCCGAGTCCTAGAACTTACATACTCAGGAAGCGTCCATGCACGCTTACCCGGCGGGTGCAATGAGCGTGACCCTCGCGAGAGACGCGAACACCCATCGATTGATGGATCGCCCCAGGGATATGCGAGATTATGTTGCGCGCGACGTGCGACACGGATCTTCTGGCGGTTTAGCATGAGCGCGAGACGTAAGTATTGGGGATAGGCATAGCCGTACACAGGGTTTAGATTATAGATACGAATCGCAGGAGATTCGTCCTCCATGCTCCATCGTCGTCGTCTTCGTCGTCGCTTCCCCGGCCTCCGCGGTCCCTCGTGTCATGTCACCCCAGGAAGCACGGTCGAGGTCGAAGGCCATGCATCTCGGTGCATATGTGACATGAACGCGAGAACGGGAAGCGAGGCACTAGAAGGCTTGCGCGCATTCGGATCGTCCGTTCAAGCACCCACGCAGGTCCCTGGGAGCGCTGTAGACAGCGGGTAGACAGGCTTCACTCGCAGGCTGATATTGCCCCGTCCACGGATGTGCATGGCCAGGATGGCCTCGCAGCGATCCCGAGGACGTACGGCGGCAGCCCGCACATCCCGCGCTCCCTGCGCGGTCAGGAGAACGCTGCTTCCAGAGCGACGTATCGGAAGGGCTCCGTGTACATGCATAGCACACAGGTGCCGCTTGGGCTAGTCTCACTCAACGAGGAACGACGAGCAGGGAGCCAAGAAGTAGCGGTGGAAGAGAAGTCACGACTCACCATCCGCGCGCACGGAGGCATTGCGTGCAATGGCGCAGGGTGCCGCGCACGCCAGCTCGTCTGTGTATCCCTGATACCGCCGGGCGTAACACGGGCGATTCGAGTGCCTCTTGGTCAAAGTCTGACTCTGACGGACGGTGACGAGAGGAGGCGCGGGGCCGGGGTATGTTCCCGCCAGCCAGGCTCGGCCCTGAGCAGATGCTGCGAGTAGCAGTGATAGAAGGACTAGTACTGGTGCCGATCAGCACGAAGAGAAGGAACAGCTGGAATGGAAGAGAGAAGCCCACGTACGCTTTACAGAGGGCGAGGCACTTACATGGGAACGGCCCGCACCATGCCACGGTCACAAGCAACAGTATGTATTTCGGGCTTCTGAGTGACGTGGCCAGGAAGGGAGCACAGGGACCTGCGCGGTGGGTTGGGGCCCGGAGCTTGGGTTGAGGGATAGCTGCCGGTGAGATACCGCGTTCGGCGCAGGCGGGCTTCCAGAACCTGCCTGCAGATTTGAGAACGCTGACGGACGCAAGGAGAGGCGCATGCGGCGCGGCGCGGGTGTGATACTATAGGAAGGTTAGCATTGAACCCGATGCCCGTAGAGGCCCGGTCTTCTGAGCCGCACGCTTCAGGCCTTATGCCTTGGGTTCGACGTATCGTTGAGGAGCTCCTTGCGTGCGCACACGGGCAGGGAAGCAGGTACAGGTACCTGAGAGGGCCTGAGAGCGGGGGGGGTTCGTCTTCGGCGGCGGTCGGTCCCGAAGCTGTATAGTAGGTTCACCGTTCACATGCGAAGCCGAAGACAGCATACGCGTCGTGTGTCGTCAGGCTCTATGGCTACCGCATCGGTGAACGGCGAACTCACGACGATTCCCCGTATGTAGCACTGCGGACTACGGTCCCGTGACGCTGTGCCATGGCCAGCAGTACCGACGAACGTGGTCGGTGACGAGGGCTCGGAGGGGCGGGTGGTCCCACGCTGGGAGTGCTCCAGGCTATTGAAGCTGAAGTCGCAGCCTATCGGTATCGCCGACTGACGTCAGCGAGCAGCAGTCGGATAGCCTCGAGATGTGAGCCCGGACGTAGACGTACTAGGATGCCGGAAGGGAGCCTGGACTGAGCCGTGACGCACCGCCAGTTGTCGCTGGCACGAAGCTGCGGGCTTCAATGCTGTGAGCTTCATGAAGAGTTCCAAGGCGGGAAGGGACCTGCAAGCGACTGCTTCACGCTGGACTCGGACGCTGCAGACTCGGAATAGACGTCGAGCGTCGAGCTTTGAACCCCGGAGAACTCGAAGCCGTGTCACTGCTAGCCACGCGAGACTCGACCCAGGTCCGAAGGAAACAGGCCTGAGGGTGCTGTACGCTGCCAAGTTGCCGAGATGAACGCCAGAGCGGACGAGGCAATGCGGCCCGGCAGTTTGAAGTACGCTCACAGTCAGTATCAGTATCCAGCTGTCATCGACGCCACTTGAAGGTTTGAAGGCCGGAGAAGAGGCAGCTAGTCGGACAGTCGCCGAGCTTCGTTGAGGCCTAGGACGAAAGCAAAGGTACCGATGCTACCAGTATCGTCTTGCAACACAGACAAGCTTGAACTGAGCAAGTTGCGTGCAAAATCATAAATGTCTGCAGGCAATGGCGCAGAGACGTCGCGGAGAGTCGATCGGGATCGAACCCACCCCGGCCCTAACCCTACCATCCGTCGTCCATCCCGGTCCCACTGGGCAGTTGGCCGTGGCTCTCGGTCACTCCGTCATCCCAACATCCAGCCTGCGTCCGGCCCTCCGCTGTGCACATCCTCAGGCTCAGGCACTACTCTGGAGGGCACCCCACAACCGCGTCTCGCGTCTCGCGCCTCGCAAGCCAAAGCAAGCTCGAGGCTCGCACAAGCTTTGAGACCTCTTCGAATCCGTTCTCCACACACTTCGAATCCGGATCCCCGAGCCTCCCGAGTACCAGTACATACTGGCACACCCGAGCCAGCCAGGAGCATCTTCTACGTATGGCCACGCCCACCCGGGTCCCGCACCTCGTCCTCATCGCGCGCTCGCCCGCCCTCCTCGACGCCTGGCGGCGCGCCATCGCCCGCTACTTCCCCGCCTCGCCCTCCCCTGGTGCCGGCGCGGAGTTCAGCGTGCACGAAGGCGCGCTGGACGACCTGCCGCCCGCAGAGATCGCGCACGAGTGCGTCGTGTCGCCCGCGAACGCGTTCGGGATCATGGACGGCGGGTGAGTCGTCGCTCTCTCTCGACTGCTTGAGTTTCCGAGATTCTTGAGGCTGGGGTCACGGTGCGAGTCCCGAGTTGCGCAGCGAGCGGAGGCGATCGTCGGCTGGCGCTGCTATTCCCTCTGGGGCCGCATCGCTTCTGAGGCCTGAAGCTTGAAGCCCGAAGCTGCACGCTGCACGCTGCAGACTGAGACGCATCACACATGATACGGTACAAGGCGCGTCGTGGGGACGCATCACGTAGGCGTACACGTACGTACGTCGGCTACAAGTGTGCATTGCCAGGCCTGCGAGGTGCGTACGTTAGCTCCAGTACTACGTGCCTACGTCGGTTACCTGCCCCAAAGCCGCCGGACAATGCATACGTTACCGTGCGCGACGACAGCAGCCTGCGAGGTTCCCGACCGTGGACTGAATTGACCCCGTGCGCACGACACACGCCTCTGCTCGTCCTCGGCTCGCGGGCGCACGGCTCCGGTCGGTCTGTGCATTCGTAACCACGCACTGTACGTTGGCGGCAGCCTGCAGTCCTTCTTCTCGTTTCTGATGCTGCTGATGCGGGCTGTGAGCACCTCCGAGTGCTCACCGTGCGCCCTCCTTACCTCATCCCCGCATTCAGTCCCGGCGACCAAGACCAATCCGCCTGCTGACGCGCAATGCACACAGATTCGACCTCGCGCTCTCGCGCGCCTTCCGCGGGCCCTCCGCGGACCTGTACGCGCTCACGGACCACGTCCAGACGCACCTCCGCGCGCGCTGGGCAGGGTACGCCCCGCCGGGGACGTGCACGCTCGTCCCGCTCCCCGACGCGGCCCGCGCAAACCGCTGGGGGACGCACACGCTCGCGGTCGTGCCCACGATGAAGCGGCCCGAGGACGTGGACTGGAACCGCGAGCTCGTGTACGGGGCGACGTGGGGGCTGCTGTGCGAGCTCGGGCGGTGGAACGCACGCGTACGGGCCGACGGGGAGCCGGTTGCCAGTGCGACGTCGGGGAAGGCGCCGCACGAACGAGGGCGGATCGAGAGGGTGCTCATGACCGGCCTCGGGACGGGGGCGGGCGGGGTGAGCGCGGAGCGGTGCGCGCGGCAGATGGTGCTCGCGGTGAAGCACTATGTGGAGGCGGAGGGGCTGCCGGAGAGGCTGCGGTGGGAGACGGCGGAGGTGGAGAGGCGGGTGCGCGAGGTCGAGGAGACCGTCGCGCTTTGAGCTTCGCGTCGGCGTCGGGCCGGGGTGCGTGCGGGCGCTATCGCAGAAGCGTTAGCGGGGCGGATCCGCTGATGGAGGGGGAAGCTCGGCAGACGCACGCTGGCGCCTGCGAAGAGAGCGAGGTGGCAGACGTGTGCGGATCGCTGCGGTGGGTGAGCTCGACGTCGCAGCGTCCGCGGGGCGTCTTCCGCGGATCGGGACGCGGTCCTCGGTAACCCCGCCGACGCAGACGCAGAGCTCGCCCGGACGCGCGCAGGCACACACGGACGAGTGGGATTCGAAGCAGGCCGTATCGCAGCCGGCGCACGCGACGCGGACGAGGAGCAGGGGGATTCGCGGCTCGGCTCGCCCCGCTACGCTCAGACGCAGATGCCTCTTCCCGCGGACATTTCTCAGAGAGCCCCGCTTCGACCCTCGCCCGCGCATATAACCCTCCCAAGCCCAAGGCCGCTCTCCCATCCCTCTCCTCCCTCCTCCCCGCCACTGCACCCGCACACCCGCCATGTCGCTCGTCCGTGCGCCCCTCGTCCTCCTCCACGCCATCCTCTACCAGCTCGCGAGCACCCCGCCCAACAAGACGCCCCCGAGCGGCCGCTACGACAACACCGAGTCGTCCTGGATCAAGATCGCCCCCTTCATCTTCAAGGTACGTCCCTCCCCGTCCCCGCCACCCCCGCCTGTGGCCCTCAGGCGCCCGCGAAGCACGGCCAGCGAGCCTGCAGGCTGCTTCTCATCCGCCGGCATCTGTCCTCGCGCCTGCCCGCACGCTGACGCCCCCCACAGATCCAGCAGCCGCTCGTCTGGCTCTGCACCCTCGCAGACATCCTCCTCGTCGTCTCCCAGCACCTCCCCCGCTCCGCCCTCTCCACCGCCCTCCCCGCCGTCCTCTGCCCCGCCGCCTCCTCCTCCTCCTCCTCCATCCGCCCCACCCTCCCCTTCTACGCCGGCCTCGCCCTCGTCGCCGCCGGCACCCTCCTCCGCCTCGCCTGCTACCGCTCCCTCGGGCCCTTCTTCACCTTCGACCTCGCCCTCCTCCCCAAGCACAAGCTCATCACCTCCGGGCCCTACTCCGTCGTCCGCCACCCCGCCTACGCCGGCTCCCTCCTCGTCCTCGCCGGCCTCGGCCTCGCAGACCTCTCCCCCGGCGGCTGGATCGCCGAGTGCGTCTCCTCCACCTCGCGCGCGGGCGGGGGCCCGGGCGTGGGCACGGGCCTCGCCTCCGCGTGGGCCGTCTTCGCCGTGTGGTACGTCTGGTGGATGTCCGTCGGCATCCGGCGCGCGCGCATGGAGGACGCCGCGCTCCGCAACGAGTTTGGCAGCGTGTGGGACGAGTACGCGCAGCGCGTCCGCTGGTGGTTCTTCCCCGCCGTGCTGTGAGCGCGTCTTCCGCCGCCGAGGACGCGCGCGTGCGCCGCTCTCTCGCCGCTGCTGCTGCTGCCGCCACCACTGTTGATGTTTTCGCTCCGATGGTGCGTGCTCGTTTCGCGTTTCGGTCGTTGATGCCTCCGCGTGTGAGCGTACGAGGGCTGACGACGCGTGCGCAGGCTGCCTGTGCCGCACAAGAGCGCATCCTTGCATTTTTTATCACTATCCTCACCAGTTCGACTTCGTTCGCCCCCGACCCAATTCGATTATATACCGGCATGCATCATCACATTCTGAATCTTGTAGACCCGATGGCAAGAGTGCTCGACATCCGTCAACTGACAACCTGGACCGCCACCCGCGTGTATGTATGTGTACTTACTTTTCTATGCATTGTTCCGCTCTCGTCACCATCCCCTTTCGCTTTCGTCTCTGCCCTCCGTATCCCGTGCACCGCACCGCATGCATCTCACACCTCACCTCTCCCCTCTCACCCAACATTACCCGGTCCCCGTCGCATGTACGATACGATAAGACCTTCGACGACCCCCCCGAGTTCCGATCCATGCGTGCACTACATCGTCATTCGTAAGTTTTCTAAGTACTCGCTGACGCGACGTGCGCGCGTGCCCGTTCGAAGTCGCGCGGTTGGGACGCCTATCTGACAGCCGTGTGCTTGTTATTACTCGTATTAAGTCATGATCTGGTTAGATGCGCGACTCGCGAGTTCCTTCGTCAACCCGACTCGTGCCCGTGGCGCGGTGAGGTTCTCCGACAGCCTATGTACAGGATCAGGAGATGAGTCGGATCCGGGACGACACGAGGCGGCACTACGTACGTACGTACGTATGCCCTGCCAGCCGAAATCTCACGCTTCATGCTCAAGCTCAAGCTCAGGCTCTCGGCCTCCCGACCTGAGGCTCTCGCGTGGCTAGGGGTGAGTGGCGTGTACGCTGTTTAATGGGCTTGATGCATATGCTTGCGTTTGATGCCAACCCTGAGGCTCCTCGACGCCGAATGGGGAATGTCTACTGAACGCCGCACACCGTACGGAACACTGCCACCGCCACGGTGGATCCCCGTCGATGTGGCACGCACCAGCAGGTCGCTGCACTCTAGTACTGGCTCTGCGGTTTCAAATTTGCAGCCAGAACGGCCGTGAGCGGCTGGACGACATCATTGGACACCAGTCGCTCCCAGCACTCGCCTTTCAGCAGCAACGCTTTGGCCTACACGGAGTCAGGGACGTCGTACTGTCGACTTTTGATGCACACAGCACGCTGCCCTCTTCGGATTCGTGCATGCCTCGACTGGCCCAGCGATTAACCTACACGTTCCACCGAACACGAACACGAGCACAGACCGGGCACTCCAACTGCTACTCCGACGAGCGTCCCTCCCCCGCCCTCTCCGAACACGATCGACGCCTCCCCGCAACGCCTACGCCACCGCGACCGCACGCCTCGCCCCCGCACCGTCCGCATCGACCGCCCTCCTCGCCTCCTCCCGCTCCTTCTCCTTCTCCTTCTCCCTCGCCAGCTCGAGCCTCCGCCTCTCCTCCTCCAGCATCTTCGCCTGTATCCCCACCCTCATCGGCACGACGCTCCTCCTCTCCCCCGTTGCCGCAAACTCGAACCGCTCCACGCCCAGCGCCCTCAACGTCTTCCTCTCCACCAAGCTGTGCTCCCCCTCCTCCCGCGCGAAGCAGAACGGCGCCCGCAGCGCAACCGGCGGGTTCGTGATCACCCTCGGCACCCTCAGATAGTTCTTGCTCGCAGAGTGCATCATCAGCGGGTGCAGCAGCACCACGTCCCCCGTCTCGCCCGTCAGCTCCACGAACCGCGTGCACCGCCGCACCTCCTCCAGATGGCTCCAAACGTCGCACCCCGGCGCCTCGACGAGCGCCGCGTCGAGCGGCCTGTCGCTCAGGCTCGCGAACGTGCTCGGCACGAACGACAGCCGCGCGGGGACGACGCCCTCGGGGTGCCCCGCGAGGTACCGCGCGACGAGCTCGATCCCCTCCGGGGCTATGTACGTCGCCCCGCCCCCCGGCGCGATGTCCGAGAAGAGCGGGATGACGAGCAGCGCCTGCTCGGGCGAGTCCAGGAAGTGCACGAAGAAGTCGCCGTCGACGTGCCAGTTGTCGAGCGCCTGCGGCGGCGGGGCGTCGGATGGGGAGAGCGCGGGCTGCCCGAGGTTCACGATGAAGGAGTCGCCCCAGGAGGCGGAGGCGGGGTCGATGCGCTCTTCGCCCCCGAGGAGCTCCTTCATGATCTCCCACACCTGCGGGGTCGGCGTCAGCGTCAGCGGGCGTCGGGCGTCGGGCGTCGGGCGTCGGGCAGGTAAGGAAGGACAACGGAGACGCGAGAAGGCGCACTCACCCTGGGCGCGAAGCTCGCGACGGGCTCGCGCTTGTGGACGGGCATGTGGATGCGCTCGCGGTCCCACGTCGACGGGTCGTCCGGGTCGAGCCCGAGGCGGACCCACATGTCCTTCGTGAACTCGGCCGCCTTTTCCGCCGAGAACGCCTGCTTCACGACGAGGTACCCGTTCTCCATGAAGAAGTCGATCTCCTCCGCTGCTCGTGGGCAGGTAGGTGCAGATAGAGTGGTCGCGAGGCAAAGAGGCGAAGGCGAGTGGAGGGAAGGTCGCCGGGCAATTCCAGTGCGAGGCGTACGTACGTACGTGAACGCCGGAGGGTGCCACACGAGGCAGGATATTCGCCGGAGAGGTTGTTCGCCGGTCGACCACCACCCACGCGGAAGTGACAGCGAAGCACCGCGCGCCGTTCATACGCGAGAGAGATCGAGAGGCAAAAGTCGGAGACGCGAGTGTTGGAAAGACAGGAAAGAAAGCGCAAGGAAGAAGCCAGTCAGTCGGGCCCGCAGTCCGAGCAGCGGAGCACTCACGGGTGAGATGCTTGAACTCTTGCACCATCTTGCGTTCCAAGTTGTTCTCGCGCACGTCGAGCTCGCCGGTTCTTCGCTGTATGCTGGCGGGGGCGTGCACGCCTGGGCACGTAGGCAATGCCGTCCACAGTGTATCTCGCGCTCGGTATAAGTACGCGGTGAAAGCTCGGGGTGGCGTCGTATAGGTCAGCTGGCCCCGTTATGGCTCGCACGCCTGGCTCTCCTTGAGTCTCGCCCGGGAGCGGAGAACATCGAGACGGGGAGGCGAGTGGGGTCACGGGAAAGGGATGTTCGTGCCGGCGAGGGATGATGTACGGCACTGTTGGCAAAGATAGCCTCCAAAATAAACCTGCGGATGGTATCTGGAGGAGAGGTAGATCGTCAGCTACACTTTGGAACGGAGAGACGTGCTTCTTACTGGATCCTTCCGCCAAACGTATTGAGGATAGGCACGGGATAGCGGCTCCCGCGCTGTGTGTATACAGAGATGGTGGGGTTGCGTTGAGTTGACGGCGCTCAGCTGGAGGTTCCGACGCCGTCTCCCACAAGGGACCTAGCACCCGACATTGACTCGGTTGGCGACGCAGCCCGAGCTCGCTTGCTATTTGGGCCGCCTGTTGTCATCACGAACGGTACCGTGTAGGTACGTCGCGTACGTGGCACGGCGTCGAGCCTCTGTGGGCGACTCGGAGCTTCGGGTACGATAGCACCTTGCTGGAGTGACCCATCGCGGTGCCAAGTTGTGTGCTACAAAGGCAAGTGTCGTCAGCTATCGACTATACTCTCGAGACCTAAGGAAGAAACCGATCGCCATGAATATTGCGACCACGAGCGCACGCGCCGGCGGCGCCGCACATACAGAATTTGACTCACTTCGTCTGGTAGCTGTGCGACGGGAGCGACGCCCGCAACTCTTGCTCGGCAGTCTCTATTACTCGTAAGTCTCATCGAGCGGATTTGCCAGGCGGAGATAGAGACGTACAGAGACTGACATGACGGTGCGATTGAGGCAGACCCGGGAGAGGCGAGATTTGGCGCCCCAGGGTTGATCACGTGGGTGAAACCACCGAGTGCGACTTGCCCGATTCCCCGCCTTGGCTTTCCCTCCTTCTCCTCGCTCTGCCACTTCCGCTCCCTTATCAACATCGTTAACTTGGCCTCAGTGCTCCCAGTTTACCTGCTACTCTACACACACCTCTCCCCGTTACCGGTCCGAGTTCAAGGTGTTTCAAGGCGGCTGAACCTCCGAACCTTCACTTGAAACCACCCACGCGACCAGTTCATTATTCGGTGTTCGATACGGTGAGCTTCGTTTATTGACTACACACAACCTTGGAGAGTGACTGTGTGGTCTGTACTAGATGGCCTGCGACTATATTTCCGGTGATGAACGAGCCAGCCTTGCCGGTCTTACGCCCACGGAAACTCAGGCATTGGCTTCGCGAATGTTGCAAGTAAACGACGCGACAATCAGTACCCTCCTTGAGCGGAGGCTCAAATTGAAGAGGATCTACAACGGGGCCGCCCTGTTCAACGTCAAGTTACCGGTCGAACTCCTCGTGATGATCTTTCGGATGGCTGGTCCCAGGACCGGGTCTCGGGCGTCGATGCGACTTACCCATGTCTGTCATGCCTGGCGTTCTCTCATCCACAAGACCCCTTCTTTTTGGACCGACTTCTTCTCCCTAAACGCGAAGAGTCATCCAATCGGCCGTGCAATGCGGCACTCGACCGTCGTCCTTGATGCGCTCGCCCGGTCAGCTCCCATGCCCGTCACGTTCCACCTCGGTGGTGGTTTCCTTCCCGCACTCCGAACTCCAGCCGCCGAGACACACCTATTCCGAATGACGGGCATCTGTCTTCACTGTAAGATCATGGATGACAGGGACATACGGCCGTTCTTCGACCTTTCTTTACCGTCTCTGGAACTGCTAGAGCTACGGCTGGATTGCCGTAACGCTATTTGTCCCGTGGATATATCCAGCGAGTCTCCATCTCGCTTCCCTCGACTTCGCAGTCTCAAGACTTCATGCATCAAATTTCCACTTGCCTGGGTGGGACCGTCCCTCCGGTCCCTTCATATCCGGTCGATTGACACTACGGCGACCCGTAGTCACGCGCGTCGCACGCGCTGTTGTCATCTTCCCTCCGTTTCCGAGCTGCTCAAGACGCTGCAGAGGTGCCCCGATCTGGAGTCCTTGAAACTGGTAGTCTGCTTGCCAGGCCTAGGTCGAAGTTGGCATCTCGACCCAGCAATCGCAGCCCCTCGCTTGGACCGCCTGAAGGAGCTCTTGGTCGGCGACAATCCAATCCTCGCTCGATCATTGCTGGAATGCCTCTCGATACCTCGAGAGGCATCTGTCACAGTTATAACCTACCTATCGTTCGATGCCCTTTCGGAGTGCCTACCGATCGAGAATGCTCTACAAGTCCTCCCATCGATACATCAAGTCAAAGTCTCGGCCTGTGATTCCGAAAACCACCGTCTGCATACCGTGCAGGGATTTGCGACAGACGCGGATGGAGTGTCTCGAAGACGGCTGGTCGTGCGTTCTGACGAGCCGAAGACGATATTTGAACCCGAATACCTCGACTTCCATCGGCTCTTTCGAGGATTCGCGCCAATCTTCTTCCCCGCGACTATCACCGACTTGGAGGTCACCCTTCGCGTGACCGAGCGGCGGGGCGGACAGAGTGCGGGGTGGCTATGGGTGCTGCGCTACTTCCCGAAGCTCGCCATCCTCACGGTCGCCGGTGCCAACGCGAACAAGGACTTCTACTCCGCTCTTGCCGAGGAGGACGTTGTGCGAGAGCTGACAGATCTGCGGGTCGTCCTCACCGGAGGCGAGGGTTTCGCTCGTGCTGATGTGTATGAGAAGATGGTGTCCACGCTGGAGCTGCGCGCATCGAGGGGATTACGCCTTCGGTCGTTTGTTTATCGGCTGCAGACGAAGTGTAAACGAGTCGGCCATCTCCCCTGTCCACTCCCAGTCCCCTACGTGAAGAGGTTGCAGGCCGTCGTTGCGCACGTCATAGTACCTTTACCGTGCTACGTCGACTAGCTAGATAATTGCAGGCTCGCACATCACTGTAGTACTTAGTATTCACTATTTTCTTACGACTGTGGGGTGTAATGCGAAGGCGACAATATTGATGGTGATCCAGCCGAGTCGTCCAAGTCCCTCGGTACGAGGGTACAACGTGGGTATTCGGAAGTCTCAGCAACCACAGTGACACCTGTCTCCGAACGCAGACGAAGGTCTGCTTGAGTAGCTTGAAGTAGCGGTGTTGGTCGTCAAGTGCGGAGTACAACGCTCGAATTGGTGGCACGTTGTTTCATAAGATGACTTAGACCAGGATTGCGTTTGTTGGACCAGACATGGACACCGCGGCAGCGGCGCGGGTAGTGCTGGCTAGCTAGGCTGACATTCTGTTTTGAATTGGCCTGTCTCCCCGAGCTCGGAAGCTGCCCTTCGCTGGCAAAATACACACCGCGAATCTCCATGCCACACGCCCTGCTCCCAGTACCGTTTCCCTCTCACGTTCTGTCCTCCCGGGCCATCGCTGTGTCTTCACTATCTGCTCAGCATGATCAGCTGCCCTCGACGAGACCGGCCGGAGACAAGCACGTCTAACTATGTATATAGACGTCTCAGCCACCGCTCAGATCAAGGCTGTCGAATGGACGAACCATCGCAGACTAGTCGTAGAGGTGCGCCGCCGCGTTCGCAGAGCCGCTGAGCTTCCAAGAAGTCTTTCTTCTGACGAGTGGGTTTGTTCGTTGATCTTCGAGGGGCTGAAGGTAGCGATGGTGTGCACCTGTAAACATTCATCAACCGGCACGACTTAAACAACAGGTTCACTTGGGCGAGCGATTGCAAACCCGCGGCACAACTCTACTCACTGGGACGACAAGTTCCACGTCACAGAACACGACGACGAAAGACGCACCTTGCACGAGGAAAGGTCAAAATCTGCGCTCCGGACGGTAATCCTCGCTCACGACGGAGTCCTGCGAGCAGTCTACCGGTTCGCGTGTTGCAGGTATCGACGACCGCGCCGAACCCACATGTCCTTCGTGAACTCGGCCGCCTTCTCCGCTGAGAACGACGAGGTACTCGTTCTCCGAGAAGAAGATCGACTTCCTCGGCTGCCGGTCGACCACCACCACACGGAGGTGACAAGGAAGCACCGCACCCCGTTCATGCGCGAGAGACCGAGAGGCAGACGCGAGGACGGAAACACAGAAAGCGCAAGGAAGAAGGCCAGTTAGTCAGGCCCGCACCCCGAACGCATGCAGGCAGGCAGCGGAGCACTCACGGGTGAGATGCTTGTACTCTCTGACCATCATGCGTTGCGTTGTTTTGTCGCACGTCAACTTCGCCGGTCTTCGCAGTATGCTGGCTGGGGAATGCACGCCTGGGCACGTAGGCAATGCCATCCACAGTATAGCGCGCTCGGTATAAGTACGCGGTGAAAGCTCGGGGTGGCGTCGTGCAGATCAGCTGGTCGTGCTATGGCTCGCACAGCTGGCTCTCCTTGAGCCTCGCCCGGGAGCGGAGGACATTGATACGGGGAGGCGAGTGGGGTCACGAGTAAGGGTGTTCGTGCCGGCGAGGGACGATGTACGGCAGATCCGGCAGAGATAGTCTCCAAAATAGACCTGCAGGTGCTCTGGAGCAGAGGTAGATCGTCAGTTATACATTAGAAGAACTGAGTGATGCATTCTATGACGAACGTGGTGAATGATAAGCATAGGATAGCTGCCCCTGCCCCGTGTATATACATAGATGGTGAGGTTGCGTATTGAGGGCGTCGATAGATCGCCGCCTGTTGCTGCAGGCAAGTGCTCCTCACGCCGCTGAGCTTCGACGTGCCGGTTCTAGTCTGTACAAATGCATTTAGCTCATGCACGTATACGAGGTGTGGATCGTCCGGGACGCACGAAGTTCGCAGGTCTGCCGTGCTAGCTTCAACTGTGGACACGGATTCACTTTATCACGTCTCCATAGCTGGCAGTGGCACCCTCTGTCCCGCCTCCTGTACGTACCGTCGCTGGCAGGTGAGCTGTGCTGTGCAGAAGAGATAGCGGGAGGAGGGGACCCAGTGTCGCGGCGCTGGACAGCCTGAGAGAAGCGGAGAGTCGGGTTGGAGGCGGGATGGTAGGGGAAGCCGGAGAATGTATGGAGCGACGGAAAGCGAGGAAGAGAAGGCAGAAAGCACGAGAGCGGGAGCATGGAGACGCGCCGTGCGTATGAAGCCATCGAAGGGCGAGCCAGCAGCCGTTAGTGCCAGTCTATAACATCCTCTTCGACAGCATTGAGGCGTACGGAAACTCGGGCAGGAGATCGCAAGTCAGAAGAAACGGGGGCAAAGTCACATTGTACACAGTTTTGCGAGAGACGAGCGGTGTTACAGTTGCAGATTGACGACGAAAGCTATATGATAACCAGACTTCTACGCGCCATGAGAATCGACACGGATCGTGGGGGTTGAACGCGCTCACCTGAACTTCCAGGAACACAAGACACCTCAGTTACCCGCGCTCGCATTCTTAAGCGGAGTCTCATCGAACGGGTCTCCGAACTCTGCGTCGAGAGTCAGCACATCCCGCCAGCATATTCTTCCGAGAGCCAATGAGGGAAACTTGCGAGGGGATAAGTACTCACGAATTCGCAGCTGGTCGACGATGTGCTGATCTACGAGATCATCGCCCCGCTGGCCCCTCGAGGACCCCGCGCCGCCCTGGTCCCACATCCCGCCACCGCCGCCCCGCACGTCCTTCTTCCTGCTCTTCGGGTCGCGTGCACCTACTCCTCCGACCACCAGGCCGCCAGGAAGGCGACGCTTCGGTGGTGCGCCGAAACCGCTGATGAACCCGCCGCTGCTGGGACCTTGCGAGACGAAGGGAGTCGGTTCTTCTGCGATGCGGGTGTACTCCTCGATCTCGTTGTCGGGCGAGTCAGACGAGGATTCAGAGAGAGTGGGAGAGATGCGGCCGGGAGAGTGCATCGTTGTCGGTGAGCAGATGAGCGTCGGTGGCAAGTTGGGTGGCGGAAGGTGGCGGAGAAGGCACTTGAGCTATAGGCGTAGCGGCGCCTCGGAAATTAATTGAAATTAATTAAATTAATTCACGGCCGCAGGCCGTGCAGGCTCTCTATGGCTCCCCTCAATGAAAATTAATTCAGTGACACCTCGGGCACGTTAGACGCTATTATCTGCGTCTTTCTGAGGTACTTGGGAGGTTGACCGATTTTTCTTTCCGGCGCTAACGCGCCGGGAATTGCACAACAGCGGTACAGGGCGCGCTTGCGCAGATTTGGTGCATTTTTGTGGGCTTCACCTGCGTAACAAACCTCTTCATAAGCTCTTATGCATGTATTTGTACAGTCTCAGGTGTGATTTATGGCACGATGCCATGCAGGAGAGGCTCGCAAGCCTGTATGATGTGCTGAGCGCCTATCTATCAGCAGTGCGACCAGGAATTAATTGTTCCCCCTCCTGCCCAAAATCCCGTCCTACGCCAATACCCTCATTGTATTGGTACATACTCTGTCTACCCCTTGGCCCTTTTTTGAGCTCAAACACTGCAGAAACGAAGCGGGAATTCAAGTACGAACATCGGGTGGCTGATTGTTTACTTGAGTTACTTGCTACCAAATATAGTAAGTCAAATTCAAACTCAGTCAAGTCAGGTCTGCGCTACACCTATAGATCAACTGCCAAGTTCGGCACTTGAGCTATAGGCGTAGCGGCGCCTCGGAAATTAATTGAAATTAATTAAATTAATTCACGGCCGCAGGCCGTGCAGGCTCTCTATGGCTCCCCTCAATGAAAATCAATTCAGTGACACCTCGGGCACGTTAGACGCTATTATCTGCGTCTTTCTGAGGTACTTGGGAGGTTGACCGATTTTTCTTTCCGGCGCTAACGCGCCGGGAATTGCACAACAGCGGTACAGGGCGCGCTTGCGCAGATTTGGTGCATTTTTGTGGGCTTCACCTGCGTAACAAACCTCTTCATAAGCTCTTATGCATGTATTTGTACAGTCTCAGGTGTGATTTATGGCACGATGCCATGCAGGAGAGGCTCGCAAGCCTGTATGATGTGCTGAGCGCCTATCTATCAGCAGTGCGACCAGGAATTAATTGTTCCCCCTCCTGCCCAAAATCCCGTCCTACGCCAATACCCTCATTGTATTGGTACATACTCTGTCTACCCCTTGGCCCTTTTTTGAGCTCAAACACTGCAGAAACGAAGCGGGAATTCAAGTACGAACATCGGGTGGCTGATTGTTTACTTGAGTTACTTGCTACCAAATATAGTAAGTCAAATTCAAACTCAGTCAAGTCAGGTCTGCGCTACACCTATAGATCAACTGCCGCGGAGAACGACGACATGAGCGCCTGCCGAGTGTTGCACCAGAATGGGTATGCTAATGCGAGTACTCAGTTCGTAAGTTGACTCAGTACTCAAGTATACAGGCTAGCTATTCGCAAACGACTTGATACGATTGTAACAACGCAAAAAGGTGCGTGCGTGCAAGGAAGACATCGTATAAGGCTACTCAGAATACGGTCAAGCAAGCTCGGCGAAGCCGATGGATTTTTTCTCAACCGAGAACACCGAGTAGACATTCTTCATAAAGCTGTACAAACGATGAGCTCAACGGACTTGAAGGGTAGACAATGGTATTACTCACGTGTCACCAAGGAGCCATACGTCGTCCCCTACCCTGGGCCCGAGGTCCAGCGGTACCAGGGCACCTACGCACTGGCCGGGCTCTCCCGATTCACCCAAGTTGAAGCTGCGATCGTCGTGAGCATCTGTGCGAGTCGGGCCTGTAGTCAAAAATGTGGCACTCACTCTGACGCATTTATCTCCCAATCCCTACCGCCCCAATTGAACGACACCTTCGGTACGGGATCGCATGGGAACGAATAATAGCCGTTGAGCTCGGGGTCCTGGCGCGAGCCGTTAATGCGCGCGTAGAATTCCTCCACAACGGGCGCACGCGCGCCCATAAGGGTAGTGCCGGAGTCGATGATGGTCTTGAACCCCGAGGAGACGGCCGTCCCGTTGAGAGACACGCTCCCATTGTCGATCTGCCAGTAGTCCTGCGATATAATGGGATGGTACTCAATCGGCCCCGAGTAAAGCTTCGAGTTGGTGCCGCCGATGCAAAGCTCCGACCCATGCGATGCGAGCTTGAAGGCGAAAGCGCCTTCCTTCACCGCGCTCTGGTAGATGGCGGTGAAGAAGAATGGGTCCTGATGATGGGCGCGTTAGCAAGGTATGATGCATGTCACGAGTATGTCAGACGGGAACGTACGCTGTTCAGGTCGGAAATCGAGGGCCACGCGAGGCCGAGGACCCCATCTGTGGGTTCTTGAGCCAACTGTGAGGATTCCGTCTTCACGGCCGAGAGGAACTGGCCGGTGACGGTGACGCCGCCAACAGTAACTAGGAGTACGCGGCGGGTGAGAATTTCCGAGTTCCGGATGCGTTCCACTGTACTCACCTTTGTCTGTGTAGATTGGACCGCTGCTCGTCGAGTTGTCCGCGTAGTGGATGCTGAATGTGCCGTTCTTCAGTTTGCCCGTCGACGAGAGTGCAGCATTGTATGCGTTGTGGCGTCGCGAGCATGTCGAGCACTTGCTCGAAGGAACCCACAGGTCAGAGGAGCCCGTGTCAAAGTCGACGCTGAATTTCTGGGGAGGAGTCCCAATCGTAATCGTCCCGCTCCACAATAGGTCTTCTTCCTGGTCAGTCAGCGCGACGCCACCGCGTTTGCGATCGTGTGGGAAGGCATCTGGGGAGAGCGTCGAGAGTCCTTTGAGACCGAGGTGGCGTTCTGCGCTGATCAGGTTCTGGCGGTGCTTCCTGCACGGATGTGAGTGAGCATGCTGGCCCCTCTGGCGGACTCGTGACATACCTTTGGAGCTGCATACGCGTAGCGTTAGCTTTCGCGACATCAAAACGGCCATCGGGCTTCGTCAGAGAGCCACGCTTGGCTAGCGGAATAGCAACGCCACGGTCACTTTCTAGGGGAGAGGCCGACGCGAAATCAAGGAGCGACAGCGCGAAGAGAGGGAGGACGATAGCGGTACGAAACATGATGCCTATGAGGAAAGGAAAGCGAGCGTGAAGCGGTATAACGGTGTAAAACCAGAGAGGACGAAGAAGGATTGCGGGGATCCAGCTCGGTTCTCGAGGTCTTTTATGTGGTCTCACGGCGCCGGGCGGCATATGTAGCACGCAGGGTGGCGGAGGCAGGGCGTCGATGTAGAAGCTCGCGCGCTGTTCTGACAAACTGAACAATTGTGAGCAGGTGAGATGCGGGCGAATGAGACTCAGTCTGTATAGGTCTGTTCTGCGCCGTTCGTTCGTGTAGGATGGTGGTGCGCGAGCTCCACCAATGGGCGCGGCACCGTCGGTGATTCCAACCTTCTCAATCACGAGAACCGCCTCATCCTAGTATGCAAGTAGAAAACTCGCAGCAGAAGCATCTGCATGGGCTGAGTCTGGTAAATGAACACTCAGCGAGTGCTGTACTGCTCGATTGAAGAGGACAAAAATACGTACGATATCTTTGCGCATACTAGTATTCCGGCATAAGATGGTATTAATGAAGTATTCAGCTCGCATTCGCATACGCATGTCGAGTTATACGCCATACGAGTGGAAGATTCGAGGCTCAAACAAGGACGTCGACAGAGTTGAGAAAGACCAAGTCAAGGTGAAGGCGGTTCAGAGCGTCGGTATGGCGCCTCCACGAGGATGTCACGTGGGTGCCGGAAACCACCGAACCCGCAAGAAGTTCGAGTTGCTCGACTTCGGACTGCCAGTACTGTCTCGAGCCGCAACCTCCATCTTCTCAAGAGTCGACAGAGTGGCCTTTGACACAGCTCTATAACTACCACTAGGTATGTTGCTCAAATTGCTTTTCGAGCACTTCTATAACAGTCTCTAGTTCAGAGTTGTTAGTGACCAGAATTAGTGACGAGTTTACGGTCGGAACGTCAATGCGACTCTTCTCCTCCGACGATTGACACTCACCAGTCATTCCCCCTCGTCGGCTTACGCATCCGATTGCAACTTACGGACGACAGCCTACCCTAGCCTACCCCGACATGCTCGAGGATGATGCCAGACTGTCTGGCTGGCGGCCTCCGCAGAATAGCGGTTTGTCTCGCTAAGGCTCTGTCGAAGAGATGATCACGCTGACTATCTCAGTCTGCCACAGGAATCTGTGCTGCATCAGCGGTCCCGTAGAAATGTACTGGGTGCAGTGTGGTGCCGTTTGAAGCTGCATGTTACGATCATCTGAGGCTCGTCCACGCAAGTGGACGTCGCACGGAGCGAGGGCTTGTCGAGACTTTCGGATTCCCCCCTTTCTTGCATTCACCGTGACGTGGAGCCTCAGGCTCAGAGATGCAGCCAAAGGAACAACAATCTGCATACAGAGGTACATCGGGTCCACCGAGGAGCGGTTGGAGGAGCAAGAAGGGGGAGGTGTGAATAGACACGTTGCTGACGAGAGGGTACGTTCTCTGATGGTGTGTTTCAGTGTGTATAGGCTGCACACATACGGACAGTAAGTAACTTGTACGCCTGACTCGATGCACAGCACACTCACGTCAGATAGCGATCGCGCCAGCCTCTACATCCTCTCCCTGCGCCGCACGCCTGCGCCCCCTCCACTTCGCAGCGACATTCTTCACTTGCTTGCCCACGCAGGCCCTGTAGAGTATCTCTGGCACATACGCAAGCCCCCGTCCGATACCCTCCAGCACTTTCCCACATCCATACAGCATAGCTCCCGCGGACGCCACCGCCGCCGCCGCGACGATCGCAGGCGGGAGGATGATCGCCATGGTGCCCGTCCAGAGGAGGGTCAAGATGTTCAGGCCATCGACACAACTCGGCGAGTCAACGTTGCTCGCGGAGTCGTTCGGGCCGACGGCGGAGGGCGCGGGCGAGCTGGCATTCGAGCTGGCAGGGAGGGCGGTGTACTCGGGGAGCACGGCGGGGTCGACGTGGGGGTCTGCTGCGGCGTCCTTGACGTCGGCTTGCCAGTCTGCGCTGGATGTATGTGACATGGTGTGGATGTGGACGAGGATGAGGATGACTCGATGAGAGTGGCTGGAGGTTGTTCGGGGTGAGTGACCGGACCTAAATGCCTCCCAGAGCTGACTTCAGTTCGCGGGCTGCGGCGGCGTTAGCCTCGGCGTATCTTGATGGATGTGTGGACCAAGCTGCGCACTGTGCAGGAAATGGTGTCTCGCGGTTTGGCTTCATGACGGTCGCCCGCTAGCACTGCGGAATTCCTGTATTACGACTGATCGCAGGAACCCGGAGACGACGCCTCTGTCTGCGCACCCGGAGGCGCAGCAAACGGTGCGTTATCAGTGTTCAAATTCGTTAATGATCAGCTTTGCTTTTCATCGAGACACAGGTACTTATCGGTTGGTCAAACTCGCCACCCGACTCCGCGTTTGATCAGACGCTATCTTCCACTTCAAAAAACTCGAGACTGTCGTCTCTAGTGCCCCGACCTGTACTATCGATGTACGACCCATGGTCGTGGCAGGAAAGCGTACGAATCTCGTACCGAGCGAAAGCGCAGTCTGCTGTGGGCGCCGCTGCGCAATCCGGTCTTTACTCGCCGGCATCACTCCGCAGTACGCACCGATGGCACGCGATGGTATCATCGTCATACGAGCCTGAATGACCTCCGCAACGGCATCAATGTAAATCCGCATACGCTCTGCTCTCTTCGGTGAGGACTGTGGCTAACGATTAGTCGAACTAGTATCACTACAAGATGACTTGCATCGCTCGCTGTCTGGGAGCACAACGGAAGATGGGGTACGCATAATTCCTCGACATCCCTGCGACACGGACGGCTTTCGACTGACAAGATCGGAGAGTTGCTGAAATGACAAGGACATTTCGGTGAGCCGATCGCTCTGCCATAGCGGACGTCAACTATCAGCTGAAGTGGATTTCATTCGACTTCTGATCTCTGCCAACAAGTCCTCGATGTCAAGAGTCTGTGCTGTTCTTCTATTGATTCATTCGCCGGAAGCTCACTCAAAGTTGTGCAAGTCGTTGCACTGGATTACTAGATGTACGCCCCGCCCGCTGTTTCTCCCATCTGACTTCGCTGATACTGTGTACAGAACTTTCCGTGACTTGTACGGTGATCGAGGTCTTCGCCTCGATCGCCTGTGCATCCGACCTATGCACGGGCACTTTGGTTGTGTAAGGATTCTGTTCACTGGACAGCCGTCAATATGACTGAATATTCACTGCAGATAGCCAGTCCAGTTGCAACCGCCCGATGAACCGGTCCTTGCGTGAGGTTCGAAGCGTCGCCGAATCCGAGCGACTGTCGTGGCCGTATGCAGTATATTTGCACTCGCACTACTCTTCTATCCCCGAGAAGATGATCGACTCTGATAGGGCGGCGGATGTGAACCGAGTGCGTACCTCATTTCTCGACAAGCATCTTGTACCTTGACCACGTAGTCGTGCTCGATATAAGGCCTAGTTGTGCCGTGAATGGCCTCCTAATCTTCGGGGACGTGAGGGTCCTCCTTCAACTTCAGCATGTCCTCCGACGTGGATTCCGATTCCGCTGCTGCTGCGACTGTGGCCCTCTTCGATAACCTGTACGTCGCATACCTTTGGGCCTCTCGCAACGGCTTGCGCTTACTAACGCTGCCGAACAGCTATACAGGCAGTTACTGCACTGTGGTCGCTGCAGGTGCGTTCATCCACTCTCTCGAACTCACCCCAGCCGCCCTGACGCTACCTCTCGCCATAGCTCTCTTTTTCTACGACACCCTCATCACGTCTGATCGAGAAGTGGCGTGCTTCTGGACGGCTAAGTGGACGGGAGGATCACTGTTGTTCTTCGCCAACAAGTGGATTTCCATGATGGTCTATGTCTTACTAGGGCCCGTCGGCTATGCACCTTTCCAATCGGACAAGGTGAGTAGTCTCATTCTGTGCCATGGCACATCTGACCAGAATCAGAGGTCGGTTCATGACCTCGCCGAGTTCAGACACTACTGCAGAATGCCTAATGATGTCCACAGTTGTTCCTTGTTCCAAAGGGCGGCATACGCAAGTGGGTTACTGGGGTTCGTTCCCGGGGCGGGTGAGTAATGACACAGTGCTTCTAGTCCGCAGGTTCAACTTATGGAGTACCTGACGTTGGCGATAAGCTTTCTCTGCCCTCCGTGCATACGTGTTGAGCAGGAGCAAGCTCATAGGACTACTTGTCTTCTCCTTGTCGCTAGCACCAGTGGGTGCTAACCTGGTGGGTGTATTATGTTTCTTGAAGACCGACGCAGACCGTTGATGGTCTATGTCACAGGTTCTATATGGCTATCAATTCTCCGGAGTAAACTTCCCGCTGGTCGGATGCCTCGGGACAACGAATGCAACTGCCGCATTCGACCATAGGTTTGGCCCGTTCATTCTCGTCGCGCGCGTCGGTACTTATCCTGTACCAGCCGTAGGTTGCTAGCAAGCCGGATATGCAATAATCCATGCTCATCCATTGAACTGTGCAGTTGTGATCGCCTCGCGAGTGCCACTCATTGCGGCCGACGCTTTGATCATCTACATCACTTGGACAACTCTGTATAGCTGGGTCGCTCTGAGGGATTTCCATCAGTCCAAAAGAATCTCACTATTGGATGTCCTCTTTCGCGGTGGTATGTCGATACGTCTGATTCGTGAATGCATAATTGACTCTGCGCACAGGAACCATATACTTCGTGTACGTCCCGCAACGTATCTGATGCCAGTAGGGTTATTGACCGACTCTCGAATACGGAGTTTAGAGTTCTGTTCATCCTGAACGCCCTCCACCTTGTTCTTTCGGTGACCGCGGTGAGCCACATGGGCCGTTCGCGCTTTCAAATCTGCATTCAATTCATGGTCGCCTCTTTAGATCGCGAGTTCTGGCACAAGCGGCGGTAGCATTGTTACCCAGTTCACCGGCCCGTACGTTTCTTTCACCACTGTGACATGCCACCCTGATCAAATACAAGTCCTCACCAATGCTCGTAGCCTCACAGCCATCATCATCTCGCGCTTCCTCCTCGAACTGAAAGAGGCAGACCAGACGGTGGTCAATCTAGACCCCCATGATTCCTCGCATCCTTCGAGAAACCAATACGACCGTACGACGAGCTTCATCTCGTCTCTCGGAGGTTTCGTCAACCCTGCGCTTTCGGCGCAGTCGAATGATGACAGCTTCGAGTTACGAGTTCGCTCGCGCTCAGAGGCCCCGGGAAAGCCTGAGGGAGACAGGGGCCAAGCCGACTCGGAGTCGCCTCAGGCCTCCGCGTCGTCGTCGTCGTCGTCGTCGTCCGCGTAGTCTCTGAGTCGCGTTGATTTCGGCCTAGGCACTTGGCGGTGCACGTTATATAGACACACAGATAGATACTCATGACCGTCCATGGTCGCATATCTGCGCACTCCCCTTGTTTTTCCTGCTTGATGCCTATGCCGACTGCAATCAGACGATTTGAACCAGCTCAGGTGTCATCGAACCCGGGGCCCTCAATCTTCACGATCCATGATGCATGAGTAGCCCAAGAGGTTCAACGCGAGGGCACGTCGTTCGAGTTCTCCGAGCGAGCGACAAACCGTCTCGCGGAAAGAGTGACTGTTGACTTGTATGACGAATACATGACTGAGTCCTGTTAACCCTGGAATGTCATTCAGCAGGCTTCTCGGCTTCCGCGTGCTCTATATGCTCGACGCTAGCGCAGTCCTTCTCGATTCTACCCTCTCCCTCGGCGGCCAACAGAAGCACATTCTGTCTTGCGATTACTGACACGGAAGCGAGATTCGAGGGTCGGTCGAGGCAGGTGTTCTCAACATCGTTCACGCGACCATTGCCGATGTGCCCGCGATGACGTCCCGCGATGATCTTCAAGAACATGAACATGGCCGAGAAGACGACCGCAAGGATGTTCACGTAGTAGCCGAACAGGTCCATGAATATCCCTATCGGACCCATCCCGTGAGGATCGCTGAACTACAGTAGTTGGCAGGGGACTTACCGAAGTCAGGAACCCCGGGCATGGACGCGCGCAGTTGAGGGAGGAGGAGGATGTTCGTGAGCGGGAGGAAGAGGACCGACTCGGGCAGCGGCCGTCCGAAGTGCGCGCACACCGCGACCCAGACCATGGCCGCGGCGAGTATGTAGTCAGTGAAGAAGATGGTGAGCGCGAAGAGCTTCACTCCGACACAACGCTGGGTGCGACGCGGCGGTCAGTGGCCTGAATCAGAAGCGGCGTGGCAAGGACACGTACTCGAACTGTGAACACGACGTAGAGCGCCTGGTCCGTGCGGGACGTCGTCGCATGCTCGATGCTCGTGATGGCAAAGTTGTACCCCGAGAGACCGCCGTAGAGGTGGAGGAAGTGTACGGGTAGCGCAGTGGAGTTATCACCAGAGAACACCTCGAGTGTCGTGGTGATCGTGTATCTGTCAAATGGGTACCACGCCGAGATCGAGTGCTGACGACGGAAGGCGAGAGACTCTTCGACTGAGATCCACGTGAAGTTATGTGTTGTGTCGAATGTCTGCTCCGGTCTGAAACTGTGGCCGAGCAGGGTCCGTTAGGAAGAATCAGTAGCACTCTAATTCCACGCGAAGCCCGTGACGTACCTGATAGATGAGTGACTATGTCGATGCTGCAGGATGCTCGACGTGTTCCAAGAATAGTACGGGTTCCTGTACATGCGTAAACTGATTGTCGATCTCAGCGACGAGCAAGGACCCATCACTCACGAATCGACCCAGACGTTGAACGAGTCCGGTGTCTGTCCACATCCGAGCTGCGCGAGCGCTATCCCCGACTCAGTGTCCGTCCAGTCTGCCGGAGGGAGATCGTAAGCTTGATTGCACCCGGTCGGCCACCAGTTGAGCGTGACAGATGCCGAAGAGATGTCGATGTCAGTAGGAACCAGTGCGAAGCCGATCTAACAGCCCCGATACGTCAGTGTCTCCGTGACTGACAATGGCAGAAGTGATCAAACTGACCGCAGGCTTGGACGCATCCGCGTTCTCGAGGGGCTGCACCCCGTTCATGAGTGGGATCGAGCTCCCGAAGGAGAGTCCGACATCCGCTACAAGTATGGTTGTGCTCACGAGCCCGAGTAACAGGGTCGCAACCGCACATCCGAACAGACGCGGGTGCCTGCGCGCAGAAGCGCATAGACAGCTCCGTAGGTCGCGCATGGAGATGATCCTGAAGAGGAGGGGCAGCGGGTCCATCCGTGGAGTCGAGTATGCTCTTGATTGGTGTCGAGGTCGAAGGGGTTTATATGTCATCTAGTACGTATGCGAGGGTTAAAGCGATGCTTGACGGACGTTGGCAATGAGATCTACTAGCCCACGTAGACTCACTGGCAGATGTCCAGCAACAGTGCGATATGATATAAAACACTTTGGGATAACGTGGAGCTGCGGTCAGTGGCGACGTCTAGCAGGATATCGAGAGGCGATAGACGTACCTGTTTGGCAGGAACTAGTATCGTGTTCTCAGAAATAGTGAAGGTGCATTCGTGGAGGATGAACATGTGAAGCCCCGGAGCTACATGTGCCGTAACAATCCTAGTACAAAGCCGCCGAGCAGGGCTCAAGCTGCGGAACGTGTACCGATCTCCGAGAGACCCGTGAAGGGAGCGCTGCCGCCTGTGTGGAGAGAGAATTCAATAGCACAGGAAAAGCAGGTATCAGCTGGACCCACCACAGCGATACTCGGGTGTCGACACTCGATGCATGCCGTTAATATGTGGCATTGAGCGCTATTGAACAATTCACAGACTATGTTCGAAATGTCATTCACACCCTGTGGTTCACCAATGACACATTCTCGATTTGCACGGGCATGCGCGACTGACCTGGCCAATTATAAGTATGGTCCCGTTCGGAGGAATTCGGACTTGCTACTGCCGCTGAACCTCGAGGCTGACCTCGCTAGGAAAGGATTGTGGAGGTACGTAGGACTTGGCTCGTATCCACCGATGGCACGGCTAAGAGCGAGTCATGCTGCATTGTGGTTCAGAACAACTGGAGGAGACGCTCAATGCACTGAATTCATTGATTGACCCTAACCCTAACGCGAATGTCGGAGGAGCACGCTTCCACGCGATATGAGTACAGATTAGTAAGAGAAACTGCACCACATATGACAATCTGCTGGTGGACATATGTCAGGAATCGGACAAAATAACGCGGTATACACAAGGGAGAAGGCGACGTGGACGAGAAATGATTCATCGAGGTATTGATACAACAATTCTCCCTATAATACAGTTGCGACTAATTCTCTTCGTTTCAGTTAACCCTCTTCAATGCTCAAGCCCAGACAGCTAGAGCGCGGCGAACAACGCCACCGCTGCTGTGCTCACGTCCGTGATCAGCCTCGCCGTGGGGATGAGAGGAGCGACGAGTCAAGCCATTGTCGCCATCTGCGCCATCGTTCCCATCGTTGGCTGTAGTCGAACCATCACCGCCGTTGCTGTCAGTGCCACCATTTCCGCCGTCGTCAGGTCCGTCATCGTCTGAGCCGTTTCCATCAGACCCGTTGCTATCGGTTCCGTCGTCCGTGCTCGTCGCGCCGGGGCTGCTCGATGTACTGGTGGCGGAGCTGCCGGAATCATCCGTGCCGCTCGGAGACGCGCTGCCACTATCGTGAGTGGGATAAAGGATGCTGCATCAGGGAGTGGGGTTCGGATCCACCCGCTCTGTATAGTGCTACCCGGAACCCCGGAACCCCAGGAATTCCCTCGAATCTTGCAGAACAGGCCTCCTCCACGCGGGAATGGTCGGAACCTTTGCGTTCCATCGCGAGGAAGGCCATTCCATCGGCATGGTCATGGTTCCATCCAGCGCTGGGTAGCTGCAGATGGTACGGATGTCGGCAGGGATGTGATTGCGACTGCGGCCTGGCGGGATGTGATTAGCAAGCCTATATATTGACCTATGTAGTGATTAGCCAGCCCATAGTGAGTATGAGTATCGAGTATCGAGCTCAATGGACCAGAAGAGCACAAAGTATCACACATCTTAAACATAAATTATGTACAGTACGTGATCAGTAATCCGGATCGTTACGAGACGAAGTTACGAGCACTGAAGTGGGAACAGAGTGAAGATGCGAGAGGAGCGGAGTCGAAGGAACAGATGGCTAGTATGTCAAAGTGTCCGCTGATTCAGCCGGCATGACAGTGTTCATGAGCAGAGGATCGATAGGCGGAATGGTAGTCGCAGCACTCTGGCTGCCTGGCTGCGGTGCAGTGTCTCCGGGAAGGCTGCGACGATTGTCCGAATGGAAGTCGTGTGTCCGGTCTGCAGAGTCTGACGCATGGGCGCACGGTTCGTGAGACTCATCATTGACAATGTCATCATCCAAGGCAGGGTCTGAGTCGGGAATGTCCTTGAACTTCTCGACGAGGGCACTGAGCCTTGCGTACTCGCGATCCATCTCCTCCGGAGGGGCCAGAGAGATGACCGGCTCGGCTGCAACCTCTTCTTCAGTCCCGGCATGAGATCTAGAACAGTATCATGGGTGTCAGTCGGTAAACAAACAGGAGCTACGTAGAGTGATGACTCACAAGCCTCGTGTGAACAAGTATCGCCGGTAGCGTCTCCATACGTGACCCATGAAACCTCTATCGAACTGGTCCAGAGCGACTATGTACTCATCGTACTTTGTGAAAGCGTCCGCCGTGAATTCCATTCGGATGTGCCGTCCGGCTTCCTTGTACACCGATAGGACATGGTGGATCTATCAGGCACGGTGATCAGTAAGGCTGCAGACGTGATATGTGTCCAAAATTGCTCACCGCCGTCAACACAAGCGCAATAGTTTGATGACGAATGGGGTTGAAGTGCTCCTGGTAGATGCAGCCGAGTGCGTTTGGATGGGGGAACCATACCAGATCGATCACCATGCCAATGATCCCGTGCTGGAACCGACCTTCCTTCATGTCCAAATCCTATGGTATCGTTGTCAGGAAGCCATGGTCCGCAGGGCAGGTCAGATACGTACCTCGTAGTGGAAACGGCTATCTTCGAGCAGCCATGAGGCTCGCTTGTGGTTTGCCTCCCGCTGCTCCGGGGTTGGGTTGACATGTAAGCCGTATACGTTCGGGACAAGCTTTGCTGCTTCCCTTCGCACACGGCTCCGTATGTTCGTATCCTCTTGCCTGAACTGGTGAGATGTATTCTGTCAGCGCATTGACAGCTACTCATGGGGCCGATATACGCACCATCTTCATGTCCTCATCGGTCAGTGTATACGAGCTTGCATCCCAGCCTAAAACATTGCAGGCATCCTCATAAGCCTGATTGATGAGGCGATCCTTCTCAACTAGTGACGGGTACGGGTTCGAGGTCGAGAAGATGGCCTGCAGGATATACCCGGTCCGTCGTATGACCTGCTGGAGCGAGCCATTGTATGCGAAGTGCTTATAGCGGCGTCGCTTCGCATTGCGCTCGGCCTGCTTGCGGGCACGAGCCTCGTTCCGCTCATCTTCATCTGGATTGTCAATGAGTAGAGCATCACGACGACGCTTTCCGACAGTGCTGGCAGCGGGAGAAGGGGAGGTGGGGGACCCAGATAGTGAGCTGGTCAGGCCTGGAGCCGACGAGCTGATGGGAGAAGGAGAACTGAGAGAAAGTACGGAGGTTTGCGACGCTTAATACATGAATGTCAGCACACCGAAAAGGGTCTCGCATCATGTTGGAACTCACGTGGCTGACCACTGTTTGGCGCAGAGAAGAAGAACGGCATGGGAGGGTATGGTGCGATAGGGTTCACCATGCTCGGTATTGTGGCACTGGGGCCACGGGCATCGCCAGTTACAGATGGCAAGCTGTGAACATTGGCCCCTCGGAGGGCGTCGAGACGAGCGGATGGGTTATTGAGTGGCAGGGTGTGTATAGAAGCGGACATCTAGTTGCGCGGAAGAATGTCGCGTGAAAAATGCATCTTGCTTGGTGACTTTGAAAGTGTATAGCTTACCTGAGGCATTGGGCTCTTGTCCTGTGAGGAGACGGTGCTGCTTACTCCAGTCTGAGACGGTTCCCGACGACGCCGAGTGCGCGCTCGTGCTCCTCCAGGAACAACAAAGTCCGAGTCGTCGTCCGAGCCAATACCCTGTTGTTGTAAAAGGTCACCCATCTCATCCTCCTCCTCGTCCATGTCGCTACCGGCTAAAGCAGCCTCTTGAGCCCTCGGATTGGCTTGCACATGGCCAGGGCGAAGGTTTTGGGCGATCTCTGGCATAGCAGATTAGTGAGTGAATGCCAGAAGTCCGTCTGTAAACTGACCTGGATCAATGAGACGTGTAGCCTGGATGCGACGCCTCGGACGTTGGCTCCCATCCTGTGCAGTTGCGCCGGCCTCCATGCTCGTCTCCTCGTTCTCCTTGTTCGACCTTCGATCCATACCACCCTGAAGAGCGGTATCCGAGCTCTTATTCCCAGCATTCCGAGCTCGAGAAGTAGTGCTAGTGCGCGCTGCTTGACTTGCTGCACGTCCTCGCGAGCTTGCTTGACCTCTGCGCCCCCTTCCCCCGGCCCCGCGTCCACTCATCTAGTACCGTTAAGTCGTCTTAGTAAGTTTCATGGTGGATTACAGAAGAAAAGCGTACCTAGGGTGTTCCAGTCAAGCAGTAATAGGTGTAGATAGAAGTGTAGAATAGAGTGATGAGTTGGCAATGATCGGATGCGAGTGGAGGTTGAACTCGGACAAGTGTTATGTAAGCAACCCCTGTTGGGCACTCAATACTCAGTACTTGACCCTTCGTGCACTACGCGAACTTGTGAGCCGTCAGCACGCCTGCCTCTGTCATACTGCGCTATGTCACCCACCATCTGCCCTAGTTGCACTGCTAGACTTCGGAGCTCAACCTCTTTACCTAGGCACCTTGGTCAAATCGCGTCCTGTCGTCACAATGCTCGGACACGCCTCCACTCACCATTGCACCCGTCGACTGGGAGGAAGAAACCTCAGCTACCCATGCGGCAATCAGACGCAGGCTCGCCCCTCCAACCTCGCCTCTCACAACCTGCATCTGTCCCGGATCCAACACCTGACGCAGAAGGAGCCCCATCGCCGCCGCAGTCGACAGCTTCTCCAAGTGCAGTAGCGCAGCCTGAGGAGCTAACCTCAGGGCACAAGTACTACCGTTACCCAACAGCATTCGAGGTCCAGAAGGCATACCGAGATGCCCTTGGACTGCCTGCGCACGCACCCTTCACTAGCGAAGCCGAGTGGGAGATGGCGGAGTTTGTGATCGAGAGCGGGTTAACACAGGGAGAGACGGATCGCTTGCTGAAGACTCGCATGGTGAGATCTTTCAGTTTACCCAGCATGTTCATAAGGGACACTCACATTTTGCAGTACACTCATTGCCGGTCGACAGCACCAAGCGCGTACCGCTCGTTCAAAGATCGAGACTCGTTCAACAAGGTCGTGGACGGCTTACCAGGGCCCCGGGCGGGATGGAGTCTCGTCGAGATTACGGTAGTCGGGAATGTGCTGGATGCAAAGGGCGAACCAAAGAAGGAGGTGCTGGAGTGTTGGGTCCGCAATCCCGCAGAGCTTGTGGCAGACCTCATGGGGAACCCCGAGTTTGCAGATTGCATACACTTCGCGCCGAAGGAGGAGTATGTCGATCCCGAAGATGTAGCGGAGGAACTTGGGACATCAGATGGGCCAGCAGAAAGGGAACGCGTGTTGACGGACTTCGTAAATACAGACTGGTGGAAACGGGTCGACGTAAGTGGGACCTGAACCAGTGAAGTAGCGACAGTCATACTCACTGTAGTCTGTAATATGGCAGGCTGAGATCAAGAAGAAGCATCCAGGCGCGACAATTGCGCCCGTCATCCTCGCATCCGACAAGACACAACTGTCGACATTCAGCGTCGACAAACAGGCGTGGCCCGTCTACCTGACGATTGGGAACATCGACAAGGATGTACGGCGCAAGCCATCCCGCCGTGCAGTCGTTCTTCTAGGATACCTTCCTGTCACCAAACTCCACTGCTTCCACGAGAACAACCGCGCCCTGCAAGGGTACCGTGTCTTCCACTATGCAATGCGTCAGATGCTTGCTCCCTTGATCGACGCCGGAAGGACCGGGGTCTGGATGACGTGCGCAGACGGCTATGTCCGTCGCGTCTTCCCGCTCCTCGCTGCCTACATTGCTGACCACCCGGAGCAGTGTCTCGTCTGCTGTACAAAGGAGAACAGGTGTCCAACATGCCTGGTCGAGCGTGACAAGCGTGGGGACTTACTCACCACTTGCTATCGCGACCCCGATGCCACAAAGGCTGCACTGCAAGACCCGAAGTCAGATGCGTTCAAGGAAGCAGGCCTGCGCGACATACCTCAACCCTTCTGGGCCGACCTTCCGCACGCCAATATCTTCAACTGCATCGTCCCCGATCTCCTCCACCAGCTGCACAAGGGTGTCTTCATGACGCATCTTGTCAACTGGGTTTCCAAGGATCACGAGGAGGAACTCGACGCACGCTTTGCACGGGTCCCACCATATCCCAATATGCGCATCTTCTCGAAAGGTATATCCACCATCTCGCAGTGGACGGGTAACGAATACCGCCAGATGGAGAAGGTGTTCATCGGTCTGATTGACGGCCTGCACGACGATCCTCGTGTCATGACCGCTGCACGCGCGATCCTTGACTTCACATACCTCGCTCATTATCCTTCTCATTCCGTCTCCACCCTCGAACAGATGCGCGCCGCTCTCGAGTCCTTCCATGCGAACAAGCAAGTCTTCATCGACAAGGCCATACGCACACACTTCAACATCCCGAAGCTTCACTGGATGCTCCACTACATCTCCTCGATTATCGACTTCGGCTCCTGCGATGGTCTCAGTACCGAGATCTCCGAGCGGCTGCATATCGACTTCGCCAAGCTTGCTTACCGGGCTTCGAACCGCAAGGATTATATCCGGCAGATGATAGTATGGCTGACTCGCCGCGAGAAAATCCGCTGGTTCCAGGGCTTCTTGCGGTGGTGCAGCGCGTCGTCTGCCAGCCAAGCAAGTGGTGACCACGTCGAGACCTCGGGGCCACAATGGCAGCATGGAGACAGCATGGACGAAGGCGCAGACGACGGCGACAGCGCGTCTCGCAGCGCAGTCACTCTCACACTCAGCGCCGAGGAACCCACGGATGTCGCCGCCGACTCTGCTTCCTTGCAGCCTCCATCCTCCACTGCCGCCACCCCTCCTCAGCCTTCATACTCCGCCCGAGTAGTCGACACTGCTTGCGCCACATCAACGACCCGGAGGAGCAACGAGACGGAGGAGGATGAAGACGCGGATGACGCAGGCCTCGTGAACGAGTTGGTGAGTAGTTGCCTCGGATTTTCACTGACATCTCTTACCGGATGTGTTCCTTATGCCCAGGACTCACCCTTCGGACCTTACACCATTGCACGCAAGCCCGGCCTGGGCTTCCTCTCTGGCTCCGACATCGTCTCCAAGGACAGCGCGAGCGACTTCGGGCGCGTGCTACATGAGTTCCTCTCGCAAGAATGCGGCACATCCACATCTCTTCCCTCGCCGGCCGATCTCCTTACTCGCTCATACGCTGTCTACAAGAAGTTCGATCGCACGTTGCCTTCGCTCCGTGGCCTCACATCAGAGACCTATGTCGACACTGTTTTTGCATACCCTGCGCAAGGTCGACGTGCTTCCCGTTACAGTACCGTCCTCTTCTTGGAGAAGCCAGAGATAGCAGAGAACCTTGGTGTTCGAGGTGTGTTGCCCCACCTATTCTACTTCAAGCCAACTTCGAGCTGATACACTGGCAGGCTATCGTGTCGGGCAAGTTCGCGCAATCTTCTCCCTCCCTCCTGATCTGCAGCGACTTCGCCCAGATCCCGTCGACGCTCACGCCCACCTCGCTTATGTCGAACTCTATACACCCTTCAAGGACGCCCCGGAACCGTACATTCAGTTATACAAGATTATGCGATCCTATCGGGAGATGAAGCGGCACGCTGTCGTGCTTCCTGTGCAGCAAATCTTCCGCAGCTGCCACCTTCTCCCTGTCTGCGGGAGCCGCATCAACCGAGCCTGGACGTCAGACACTGTCCTCGAGGAGTGCGACACTATGTACTTGAATTCTTTCTCTGATCATCATATGTATTTGTTTGTATAGAACGCCACTAGTAGCTCAGCAACAAGGACAGAGTGCATAGCCTCTATCATCCATCCACTGTCCCGCGCACACCGGCAATCGCAGTCCTCCTCTGAGGCTCTGGGAGTCCGAAGATCCCCGTCCACCGCAGCTCGCTAGCATTTCCGACTCTGCCCAGACCCAGATGGAATGCGTCAGTGTGGATGGATTGCGGGACGCTGGATAGAACGCGCGAGTCGGTATGTACATGGTAAGAACTGATCGTTCCTGACGGACCTGCCCACTCCAGATACTCCTCGACAGCCGAGCTCCACTCCGGATGGCCCACCCCGGAGCGACGGAACCACGCGATCTATCTGGAACCATCCCGGTTCCCTGATGCTGCTGGTAATGCAACACCTACGTGATGCGAAGACGGACTGGTAAGACCCAGTGCATCTGTGCCATATCGAGCCGCTGATGCGCGTCACGGTGATGCTCTCCCGCTGCTTTTCAGGGATCTCAGGGTCACATTCGGTCTCTCTCAGATCCAAGCGCGTGTCATCCGCGGGCATCCGCGCCTATACTGTACACTGCAACATGGGCCCGCGAGTTCAAGAGTATCCACAGCATCCAAATTCATCGCCAGTATGTGGCATGGGGCTCTATTCTGATGCAAAGGTTGTCGGTTCACGCATCGAATTATGGGACTGGCAAAACGGGTTGTTTATATGGGTATGTCTCCGAGGCCTTGACAATAAGTATCATCATTCCACCCTACCTGAGGCGAACGGCCTCCACAGAATCCGTAGCTTGGACATCGCACGTGCAAATGCGGCACGTTGTGTACAGTTCATTCAGAGAGGAGCCAGATCCTGAACTCCGGTATCCGTCCGTGATTGTGCACCCGTACGGATACATTGAATTGGTGAGTAACCGTACTGTATACTCTTGTCCTAGAGTCGCTTGATAGTGCTGATGAACCTTGCCGAAGTTCAATCATACAGTCGGACCAGACGCTCCACTGTCCCAGAAGGTGGGATTGAGGATACATACAGTGGACGAAGAGCAACCCAGGTGATATGGCATAATGTGGTCGTCATCCTTATATATTTATGATCCTCAAACTCCGGTCACGCCGCCGTTCCGCCGTGCTGATTCGTGAGCGCCGCCTCGACCTCCTTTCTCGCAACCCGGTAAAGCTCCTCAGTCGTGTGCACCGGCTTCCACCCCAGGTCTCTCCGGGCCCTATCCGCGCGGCAGCGCGCGTTCGTGAAGTGCAAGAACGCCACGAAGTCGCTCCCAAAGATCTTGGCGCGTTCCTCCGCGGTGACTCCGTGGGCTCCGGGCCGTCGCGCGGCCGACCTCAACGAGCGCAGTCCCGATCGCCTTGCAGAGGGCGTACAGGCTGTGCTCGCCGTTCTCGGCGAAGTAGTAGCCTTCGCGACCATGCCCGAGTTTGGCGGGTTCGGTGAGCGCCTTGTTGAAGAGCAGGTAGAGCAGCTCTGCAGCTAGAAGTGGAGAAACGCGGGATACGATCTTCAATATCAGTGGCCTCGGAGTCTCTCTGCAGCAAGAGCGGCGGACGAGACTCACTGTCGTCGATGTGGACATCCGCCCAGATGCATGCGCCCTTCCCGACGACACCTGCCCGTCCGCGAGCGAGGAACGCCTTGGCGTACCATGACACCTGGTCCATGTTCCGCTTTGCGACCCCCGCCTCGAACAGGGGCCGCTCGGGAAGCCGTAGATGATACCCGGGGCGACGATGTATGTGCGCGCGTAACCCTCAGTGTCGGCCGCGATGGCCAGCAGGTCCACGGCGTGATGGACGGCGGTGGAAGGAATGGCGTCGAGGGCGTCGATGTCGAGGTCCGAGGTGATCGTCGGGGATGCGTACATGCCGCGGGGATCGTCGATGAGGAAGCCTGCGCCGGACTGCGATGGTGTGAGTGATCATCATGGTACTAAGCTTGCCTGCCAACGAGTAGAAGGGTTATCTACTCACGACATGGATGAGGATGGGCGTGTCTCCCGTTTTCTCGTGTCGGCTTCATGCCGGCCAGAATGGCTTTCATCGAGGGCTCATCGTCCGCGTCGGCCTGTGGCATGATGCTGGGCATGAACAGGGAGCTTCTAGGAGTGCGCACAGGCACGTACCGCTTGGAAGACTAGGTGCGCGCCCTCCGCGAGCTCTGAGCTTCTCGAGATCCTTGAGGGAGCCGACGACTGCCTTCACGTTGAACTTGCTTTCAAGCATCTTCGCGCTGTCGGGGTTACGAACGAGGGCGGTTATGTTGAAAGTATGCGCCTCCGGGTGGGCCAGGATGTGCTGGAGAGCATGGCCGCCCACGTATCCTACGACGGCAGTCAGTGCGAGCCCAGGAAAGTATGGTGGTTCAGAGGATTGCTCACCAGTTGCGCCAGTGTAGAATATGGAGAGCGTTCCACTGGTGGGCATCCTGTCGGGGTGAGCAGAGTGGGATAACTAGTAGTAATGGTCGAGTTGTAGTTCTGCAGCCTTCCTTTATAGCCTGACCTAGCCGTCGGCCATTTTCCCCAAGGCAGAATATCTTGGACACGCAGTGGCAGGTGCTGGTCGAGTATACGTAGACGTCCGGCAGCAACTCCCGTAATACTCATTCCCGATTAACCGGACGGTGTACGGGGATATATGGGGTTAACGAGATGTCGTCCAAACAGCGGCAGTGCCGGGCGGATATTCGCGCGGGGTGTTTACGGAGCGTACATGTACGACGACCTGAACACATTTGCGGCTGATAGGATGCAAAGGTAAGAAGACCGCGATCACACCGAATCGAAGTCTCTTGAGTGACGACTTCGAGCGTTCCCTATGTTGCGCGATGCAAACTTGCAGCCGTGGTTTGCGGGTTCGCCGTGTCCCGATCGGCATATGCCCCCGCACAAGCGAGGCTTTGAGGCACTGCACTGCTGTTGAACGCGTCAGCGTCGTTGCCGATAGCGCGTCATCGATGCTTGAAGTCGAGCGTCGGCCTCCTGACCGTCCGAGGGGGGCTAATGAATCGCCACGGAAAATGAGAAACCAAAAGCAATACGTTCAGTTGATTTGAAAAGCTCACTGACAACAGCGATAGTGTACGAGATCAGAACTCGAGTTGATAAACCCGGCAGGCAGAAGCCCGTCACAGAGGAACGAGCAATGACCCGCACCTCTCCGTTGTCCCGCAGCGGACGTTAGTAAAAACCTGGAGCGTACGGATGATGGCGGGGAGTTCGAGCGAGACAGCAGAGGTGACCAGGAACTTGGCATTGCGCAGGTGGCGGTTGAGCGAGGTAAGGGCGCAGACTCTCTGCGGATAAGCCTCATCGATGCGAGGCCGAGCACCCCAGATGTTGCTTGCGGTATATATAGCAAGGTTCATGTTCGACTTTGAACCTCGTCAGGTCCGCGCGAGCGCTGTTGTCCCTCGCGAAAATACAATGTACTTGGACGAGGAGTAGACGCAAAGTACTACTAGTCAATCCGGCCAGTCATGCAGGATATCGGCTTGGACGCCTGTCGAGGTGGTGCATGACTGAGAGGGAAGCGTGGCGTTCTAGGCGTGGCGTTGAGCGGTTAAGGCAATGGCTTGGGATCCTAACAAGGAAACTAAGGTACCGGGCGTCTGGGTCGAGGCCCCAGGCTGGAGGGGCGTGAAGCCACAGAGGCTCCATAGCAGCTCTCATCACGACCATAACGACCTCATCTCGTTCCATGTATCCTGCTTCGTCTCTATAACTCTCTCTGTATGCCTATCTGTGGAGACCAAACTATGAAATCCCTCCTCTCATCTCTCCTCGTCCTGGGACTAGTGGAGGACTTCGTCTGGGCGCAGCAGTACACCGCGGTCTCAAGGTGTGTATTCCCATTTAAATCGAACGCGGACAGGGATTCTGGGACGCTTCATTTGGTCTCGAGGGCGCTCCGCGACTGTGGGCCATGAAGCGTCGAAGCATGGGAGTCAACTGGGCTGGCTGTACCGCGCAAGACTGCGGACGGATAGACCATGATCTCATCGCGGCGAGACTGCACGGCATGCATACCCGCATTTTGGACGGGCGAGAAGGCGCGACATGTACGTCGCGCGAAGATACCGTTTGTCTCGTTTCAGAGCGCAACCAGCCAAAGGGTTTCCTTCTCGTCTGGGACTCGGCCGGAAGGTTACCTCGCGCGGCAACTTCTCGCCCGTTGGCATGCCTTTTGTCCCGTTCGAAACGCCGGGATGCCTGCCGTGTCTGGAGTGTCCAACATACAGCATGCAACACTTTTCACGCGCATATACGCGGCAGGTTCAGACCCACAGGGTATATTCTGCCTCGCCAAGTCATCTTGACTGCACGGGGTTGACTGGTCTGTATAGGCTCGTCTCTACATAGGTCATCGAAATGCCAGACCATCTGCGGGTCCGCTACGGAGTCTTGTGAGCGATCGCAGAAACGTTAAGAAGACTGTCCAAGCGTGGTTCGTGACCCGTCGCGCCATCGCGCCTGCCTCCGCGCGTCGACCGCCGCTGACATGGCCTGATACTCCTGTCTACGTCCGTCGGGTCTCTCAGCTATGGCCGATAGCGCATATAGCTACCTTTAGTCAGACGTTGTAGGCGCGGTTCTGCCTCGTCCATAAACAGGAAGGGAAACGGGACAGGGGAGACAGAACTATGCTTACAACGTCTGGTGACTTTCGTATAGGCAGGTGTGGTGCAACGCCCCATGTATCAGCCCTTCCTCGTCCAGTATTATGGTTATTAATTGAGCATGGTGCATGGGTGCATATACGCGCTACCGCCGTCTAAGAATCGGCTTCATTCCCCTCGGATGACCCACGCGACGCCTCATACCGCCGCTGTTCGAATCAGAGGACGCGCGCAGCTATCGTTCTGTAGTGGCCTCCGTGACGAAAATACAACCCACACCCCGTATCTGTCTGCCCCGTCCCCCGGAAAGCGGGTATCTGCATGTGTCGCGTGCTTGACGCGGTGCTGGATTTGCGGCCTGAGCCGCAAGATCGACGGGTCGCAGAGAACAACGGTCGAGGGTTTCGCGATCAACGGGCAGAACCTCGCTTCTTGACTGCTCGAGGGTGGCTGCTGGGGATAAGGACATTTCAGCACACAGTCGTCGATGCGCTCTACCTGTCTTCATACCCTCTCCTGCTCGGCAAGTTTCCGAAAACCTTATGCTGACTCCGTTGAATAGGTGGGGCCAGGCGGCGGCGCTCGTCAATGACGTGCTCTACATCCAGGGCGGGCGAACGGACCAGTACAACGCATATGGGTACAGCTCTGCGC
>JABYQS010000780.1:0-13426 GCA_022592435.1 Cerioporus squamosus
AATGCTTGGAGACCATGGCCATTAATTCAGCACCGCCATATGCACTTCTAGTATGTTTCAGGGACTACCGCAGAGTGAAAGGAATTCGTATCGAGAAACGTTACCTGCCATTCTATTGCTTGCCAGTGGGTTCGTACGCAAGCAAATCATCGGGGCAAAAGTACTACTCCGCCGGCACTGGGACCTTGCCGAATCACTTCTGCGAAGACATCACGCAAAAAGCGTGCACTGCGCGATTCTAAGGGGAAAGGTGCTAGTGTCGACATGGGTGCAAGTCCGAGGAGTCACCTCTACCTGCACATGCGTCGGACAATGATTCTCGCGACAACTGAAGAGCTGGGCCTCACTACGGTCCAGCGTTGCCCGAGGACAAATGTGAGTCGACTGGGAGGAGATGCACCCTTCCCGACACTTCCCGCAATCGCGCATGGCATGCATGTCACACTCTCGCTAGCATTCGGATCCTCAACTTTACAACAGAGTGTCTACATGCGGGAACAGAACTCAGGTCGCCCTGAGAAGAGAGAGTGACATCAGAACGGTGACAAGGTGTATAGATAGTAGTAAGTGGCTCACTCGGTGTCGACTACGACATTGAAGAACGATTACGACGGCGGGACGATGATGGACGCAGTGCCCGGGGTGTAGCAGAACCCATTGTCGAGCCGGGTCCCGCAGCTGGCCAGCTGGTTGCAGCTCCCGCCACAGTTGCCCCGGTCGCAGAAGCCGACGTTGGCCGTGGCAGCGAGGCACGACGTGCCCGAAGCGGAGATGCACGTCGCACCGCCGTTGTAGACCGAGCAGCTGCCGCCGCACACGTTCTGGGTGCGCTTGGTGCAGTAGGTCACCATGACGTTCTCGGCGGCGCGTGGGGCGTTGCGGTCGATGGGGGTACCGACATAGGTAATGTCGGCGTCGGTCGTGTCGAGCCAGTGCAGGAACTCCTCCGTAGTGAGGATGCCTGTCTCGATCTGCCGGGGGAGACAGCGGGAGTTCAAGTTAGTCGCCGCGAGAGACCTGTGAGCGAGGGACACGACGTACGGGGGACGCGGTCACTTGAGAGAAAGTAGCAGCGGCGACGGCGAGAGCGAGAGCGGCGAACTTGGTGGTGAACTGCATGGTGGATGCGAGAGTGGGCTGGTAGTTCTGGCTGTTGCTGGAACTGACGTCCTCCCTCGAGTTCCCCTGGCTTTTATCCTCTACGACTTTGCGTGTCTTGTTGATACAGGTCTCTTGCTATTCGCCAACCGCCACAAACGTTCTCCGTTGGGGGTCTAGTCCATGCAGGGGGCTCGTCGGCTTTCAGACCAGCCTGTACCGCGACTGGTCACCGGGGGTGCTGTAGACGCGCTGTTCGAATCCTCAGGCGTTTCATGGGACAGCGGGACTTCGTAAGATGGACCAGCCTCTACAGGAAACCTTGTCAGTACATGACTAGGCACGACGTGATGGTCGTAACACGCACCGGAAAACCGGTCGACCTCAGGGTCCGTATGCAGGAAGTCCTTATTCATCACAGCCGGCCTGCCTATGGATGACCGAGGTGGCCCTGGTTTGGTTGTGGTCAGACCCACAGTGACTACACACAAATACTATAGTGAGTGTCGTAGCACGGTCAATAAGAATTGACACTTGTTAACTGCGACACCAGCGGACCGTCGGGCCCCAGTGGACTGCGTACATAGCATCGCTTGAAGTGTGCGGCCATAGATGCCCAGCAGCAACCTTACAGCGTGTGTGTCTTGCGTTCTCGTCCCCGCCGCTCCCTGTCGAGGCCTACGAATTCCGAATATTTCAGGAGTTAGAGTGACCATCGCGAAGAGCGAACCGTCATTGACTGTATAGCACAGTTGAACAGATTGATGTCGAAGTCGATGGAATCGGTCAACTTCGCCCGACGGAACGCGGAACTTGCACGAAGGCTTCATAGATTTGGTAGAGCAGCGCGGCCTGCCGAGATAGACCTCAGTAAGGTTTGTTCACCAATTCCGGGACCTTGGCGCGACTAAGCTTCGTCCAGGGGCCACCAGCATGTGTTTACCTGGCTGCAACAAGTTCGCACTCAGAAAATTCAGCGTAAGCAGCGGTGTGATGGAGCGAGGGAGTGTGAGAACATATGATGCGGTCGCCGGGATGCAGCAAGACTCCGGACTACCAACGTTTAACGCGCCGAGGAACGGGCCTAAAGTCGCTTGACCGCAGAACGAGGCTCATACGGTATTTCTTCGGGCGGGAATATAGAAGTGCGCATAAGGCGGCGCGCCGAACTATTCTGTCAGGGCGTCCATCTCGACACTGGCGGGAGACTTCCGGCCCACTTCCTGAGGGAAGAGGACGAGCGGATAGATCTGCCAGCAAATGGCGGGCAACGTAAGTACCGCAGTAAGCTCTCGTAAGGTCTCCCCTCGGAACGTACTCACATGGTGGTATATCCCAGGAGATTCAGATCAGGAAGCTGGACTTTGATATTCGCTGTGATGGCGGCCACTCTAGATTGCCCCGGACTATGTCTTTATTGAAGAAACGTCAGTCACTGTCAACTACGGAGGGGCACAGACAGACACCCAAAAATTTGAGAGATATCAAAGAGGCCTGACTCCAGAAAACTCTGTAGCAGCCAACGGAGCTCACATCGAGTGATTAGTTTAACGTCTTGCAGCGAGATCGCGAGGCCGGAGGGAACGTCCGGCTGCGCTGGTCGTCATCGGCCGCCGGGCAGTCGTTCCGTTCCTCACTCAAACTCCTGTTCATTGGGAGATGTACGAGAAGGACTTGGCCACAACACTGTTGAGCGGGGGAAGAGCAGGAAGGTGGGAGAGAGACCGCGGCTGCGGTTCAGTTGCGCTCACGTCATCGTCCGTATATGGCATCGCAAACGCTCGCCAATATACGCGAATGGAAACTCAGACGCCGGTGGCGACCACTCTATTCTCTTGGCGCTTGCCACGTCACGGTTCATTAGGACACGAACGTTTGCCTTCGAGGGAACACCCCGCTTTCTGAGACTCTCCACATATCGGCCCCTTGTCATACCCGCTGCTTGAAATGAAATGTGATCAGAGAAAACTGTCACTATCTGAACGGATTGTGTCTCGGCGACTGCGGTGGACTTTGCGGTGCGTAGTAGCAACGAGAGGATTGACTCGGAGAAACTGGTGCTGACGTTATTGCTCTGGGACATACTTCACAAGTTGATTTTATTTTTAGGCTAATCTTACTGCAGACCATTGTACTGTACTGCACTGCACTGTGCATCGGGCATCTTGTGTCTATACCGCCGAGTCACGATGGGCCGACTCCGACGTCGGTTGCCGCAGATTCTCACTGCTGATAGGGCACGCACTGGCTCTCGCAATTTGCAGGCGCTATACTTGTGCGGTTTGAGGTGAAGGGGGCATACACGGAAAACGAAATAGCCGGCAGCGATATTCAGGCGATCGTTGGTACGTCTGCTCACTTACTACGTCAGACCCCATTTGGAGTGTTGCGCCGACCTCCGCTTACCTCCGCGTGTACAGTACTGCATCTAGTATTTGGCGTTACGCGCGTTGAGCTGCCACATCTCCCGTTCACAACGCCGCAGTCCCCCACCCTCACGAACTTCACAACCACATTTACAATCAGTACGGACGAGTCTCTCAAAGGGCTTGACACGACCGACCAACGAGATCACCCGTGTACGTTGGCAAGCCCCTAGCGAATCCGCCCCCGCGCTGCTCCGACAACGATGGTCACCTGCTGCATCAAGCGCATCTAGGACGTGTGCAACGACACCTGCACCGTGTACTCGCCCGACGGCGGACCAACGTATCTCAGCGCCGCAGGCGCGACGTGCCTCTGCGCTACCGGCAACATTGACTTCTGCGACCACGGCGAACGCAGCAGAAGCTGCAGCCAGCTCTCAGATTGCGGGACGAAGCTCGACAACGAGTTCTGCTTGGCCGATACCATACCACTGATACGTCGTCTGTTGGCATGCAGGCCTGAGTGCCCGCGCTGCCTTTGGGTGAGTCGGTTCGTTGATGTTCCACTGTTGCTGTACGCTGATCACCATTCCCAGCTTCATCAAGTACATATACAAGAACTTCGTACCAATGTCTATCTCTATATTCATGTCTACCGCACGGAAGCCGGTCGGAAGCCGAAGCGGCTTGAGAAGCCCGACAGCGCTCGAAGGAGCGTGGGTAGGGTGGACGGACAACCAACGCATGACAGCGCATGACCTCGATTCAGACGACGACATGGCATACCTCGCAGTCAAGGCGCAGACAGACCTCAACCCTCCGGCTCCGTTGATGTTGTGCTGATGTCGGAGGTCGGTCTCCGTTACCAGATTACGGCCATACAATCTTTCTGATGCTAGGCTTCAGCGCCAACGCCGGGAGCATTACTATCGCCTGGTCGAACGTCGTTGTTTTGCCTATCGATCAAGTATGTGCGCCAGAGCTGGAGCATGCTCAGCGTTCGCTGACCAGCGGTCGCGAGATCCTAGATGGTGTTGCACTTCTAGGACACCTCCCGCGCCCGGATTTCCTTTGAAATTCATTCCGACACTCTGACCGCGGAGGATTGAGAAGCTCTTCCTCAGGTGACACTTGATCGTTGGGGCGGACTACCGAGTGAGAAAAGGTACCCGTGTGTGACCACCCCGACGCTTCCTCCTGAAGTCTGGTACCCACCGGGTCAGCGGGCCTAGCTGCGTCATGGAAAGTTCAGTCACCGCTAGGTAGACCCAAGCCTCTCACGCGCTCCGACCGCGGAACGCCGGCCTTCCAGCTGAGCGATTCCCCTGGACCTTTATCTTCGCCTCAGGTACTGGCCCCGTCCACTTCCTTCCCCTTTCCTATGTCTCTGGAAGAGAAGCAAGGTGTTGCGAGTGGGTATGACGAGAAGGAGGCTTCTCCGAGTAACCTTCTTGATGTAGAGCTCCCGGATGGAGAGCTGCTCGCACAGGACATCCGTCCTTCAGCGGAGCGGCAACTCGTCCGTACGCTCGATATGCGTCTACTTCCAACCATCATCCTCATATTCATCATGAACTACATCGACGTGCGTCCGTCATTCCCTTGGTTACCGTCGAGATGCGGCGTGGCTCACGTTATGACTGCCTCTATGCATGCAGCGTCTTGCAATAACATCGGCCAGGCTCAAAGGCCTCGAGCAGGACCTCGGACTGACAGGTGAGATGGCTTCGTGCTCTCGATCGGTACGATACTGACCGCCTGGTACAGATATCCAGTATTCCACAGTCCTCGCTATACTCTACGCCTCCTACATTCCGGCGAACATACCTTCCAACATGGCGAGTCTGCGTGGCAGCTGAAGTCTCGAATCGTGCTGACTAGATTACAGATCCTCAATCGGATCTCCAGGTGGGTGCAGACGTGGACTTCCCGCCGTAGTACTCATGATCTCTTCCCCGGGGTCACAGGCCTTCCTACTACATCGCCACATGTGTTGTTCTCTGGGGCCTGACAAGTGCGCTCACTGGGGTATGTGATGCGTGAGCACGTGGTTGCACGTGGTTGTCTGTGGGACACTGACGATGCGGCTTCAGATCACCCGCAGCTACGCTGGAATCCTCGTCGCTCGAATCTTCGTCGGGCTCCCCGAAGTGAGGCTTGTGAGCACTACATGTCTTCTTGTTGCTAACTGACGTAGGCGGCGTTCTACCCAGGAGGAGTCTATCTCCTTTCGCGATGGTACACAAGGAAGGTCAGTCCCCCGCATTCTCCTCTCTACCCTTTGTGCGCGATCCGCTGACGTACTGACAGGAGCTCTCGTTCAGGTCCGCAATTTTCTATGCGGGTCTGATGATCTCGAATGCGTTCGGAAGTGTAAGTCTTCGTAACCATTCCTGGATATGTGATCTTTCCCGGCTTCCGCTCCTCACAGACTGATTCCGCCCATTCTTTAGCTCATGGCCGCCGGGATTCTGGCCCGAATGGAAGGGAAGCTGGGAATACGCGCCTGGAGGTGGTACGTCTATCGAGACTTTCACTTCGACTCTCTCTCAAGCCACGCACGTCCATGACAGGTTATTCTACATCGAGGCATGTTGCGGCCGTATTGCAATAGTTCTGCGCATTTTCTTATACAGCCCCGTTCGTGCCAGGGTTCGATCACTGTAGTCGTTGGCATTCTTGCAGTGTGAGTGACACTGAACTACAGTCTGCGCCTCCGGCACGCTAACCGGGACGATCTCTTCTAGTTTCATTCTACCAGACTATGTACGCTATCCCGGCGCGGGAGAGAATGCACCACTCACGTTCGGATATGTAGCCTCACAATACTCGCTGGCTCAGTCCTGCTCAGCGCCGGCTGGCTCAGGTACGCCTGGCGGAGGACGCGGGCGAAGCAGACGAAGATACCGACGCTGATTCGTACGTGACGTACCTTCCGAGCAAGATCTCATACTTACTCTTCCCTGCATAACGTCTTTCACCTGCGGCGCAGAGCGTTCAAGGGGCTGGTCATGGCGCTCAAGGACCCGAAGGTGATCATATTCGCGGTCATGATCTGCTGTCTGCTTCTGGGAACAGGATTTACAACCTTCTTCCCGACGTACGTCGTTCTCTAGCGCACCAGTTCTTGCACTGATTCCGCTATGCAGGATTGCCGGAACTCTCGGCTTTTCGTCCACAGTGACACTACTCCTCGCCGCGTACGATCTTCTACTTTCTTGGATGTCGAGACAGCACTGGTAGCTGACATCATGTGTAGTCCTCCATGGGTCTTCGCGACAATTGTGAGCTGCATCAACGCTTGGCACGCTGGTACGAGTCTCAGCAAAAACGTCCGTCCTTCACATTCTGACACTATTGCGTAGATCGTACCGGAGAGCGCTACTTCCATATGTGCATACCGTACTGGTGTATCGTCGTGGGGTACATCATCGCAGTCAGCACCATGTCCGTACCCGGACGGTACGTCTCCATGTTCCTCATGGCCGGCGGCTCCGCAGGTACGCACCAAGCTCCATTTCGTGCATGGTTGAGTCTACCTAACCGATCCTTGCTTGTACTGATAGGTCATGCCCTCTCACTTGTCTGGTTGGCGAACGCAATACCGCGGCCGCCCGCAAAGCGATCTGCCGCCATCGCCATCGTGAACGCTGGCGGGAACATAGGTACAATGTCAGTTCTGTTGAGTTTTCACCCGATGTGCCCTCTCGTTACTAACTCGGTTGCGTGCATCAGGATAAGCTCGTTCGTCTGGAAGGTGGAATGGAGCCCGCAGTACCACCAGTCGATGTTCATCGGTATCGCCGCGCTTGCGCTCGGGATCTCCCTTGCTACCGGTAATATCTCTGGTGGCACATCCGTTACACTCCATGGTTGATATCTGACACAACAGTTATGCGTTGTATCCTCGCATACGAGAACAAACAACTCGAGCGCAAGGAACTTCTTACCTTGACTGCGGGAGAAGAAGATCGAGTCAAGGGGGCTGCTCGACTGGAGGGGGTTACTTACGAGGAGGCAGTAGTTAAGAAGCGTGGCTTCCGTTACCTACTCTGAGCGCCAGGCACGAGCGTGGTCGAAGTAGTTGATCTATGTCATGCTGACGTGTCGTAGGCAACTATATCCCGTCCTTCTTCTGTACAAGAAGGCACCAGCACCTCTCCGAGCCTAAAGCGAGTCGAAGACCAGCGCCCTGACTTCTATCGACTGCCTATGAGGTGCATCCGGCGGACTCCCAGAGTCCGTGAAGGCGGAGTGAGGAGTCAAGCGCGCAGTCCCATCCTCCGCAGAGTCGAAACACTTGATGAGCGTCACCTCGTCGGGAGTCTGGTCCGACAAGTAATGGAACTGCATGCTCGGGTTGTACCGCACGCTGAACGTGCTGCCCTCCCTGTCCGGGTAGATGAGCTGGACAGAGACCAGGTCGTCCGGGCCGACTGTGCGCCAATCGCCCACCGCTAACGGCTTGTGCGCGACCGGGTTTTGGATTGGACGCCAGACGTTGATAATGCGGACGCGCGATGACAGAAGACGATCCGCATCCTGTGGGAGATGGCGGTGTACTCGGGCGCGAGCGGCCTCATATGTCTGATCGACGTGCACCCGCTCCTAGGTTGTGGTAAGCGCTACGCGCAATCGAGAGCGCAAATCGCCTTGGACTTACAACCGGGCCTCGAGCTCCCATATTGTCAAGGGTCTCGGTAGTCGCACAGAGTCTGGAGCAACCTTTGCGTCAGTCGAGGCTACTTGATAATTGACAACAGAGATGATTACCGTAGGGTGTGATCGAACAAGAGGATCCGCTTCGCGCCTGTCACCGACTTGAGCAAGTCTTCAACCTCCGCGTAGTACTTGGTCTTGATGGCCTCCGGATCGGCGAACTCCGTGTGCGTACTGTACCACTGCACGTATTGAAAGCCATTCTTGTCCAGGTTGTACTCGCTCTCCCTGCCACGGACGTCATGCACGACTACCGGACGGGATTCCGAGCCGAGATTGTTGTGGGTGGTGCCTTCCGGGGGCGTGAACACATACTGGTACGGTTCGTCGTGACCGATAGGTACGTAGAAGGTCATGGTCGTGTGAACATCTCGAGGGGAGGTAACGGTGGGAGAGAAAACCATCGGAAAGCAGAGGACGATGTCTGTGTGACGATACGAAGTGAGCTGGGAGAAGTCTGGGTGATGACTGACCGGGCGGCTAGATCCCAGGCTTCGTGGCGGACGCACGGGCCAGGCGGAAGGCTTTAGTCAGTAGGAACAGGTGACAGAACATGAATGCATGACTGGCGAAGCACATGACCGCTGCGGATGGGCAGGTACCTAGAGGAGAGAAGTTAGTCCTCATTCAAATCCCAAACGCAATCCTGGAAAGTGATACAGGACTGGACTCGCAACGAGAAAGGTCGTATATACCAAAGGGACGCTATGCGCGACCGTCCATGACGTGGCATGATGAACAGAAAGAAGAAGATTTGGTATTCAGATGGCGCAAGAGCAAGTAGAAATACAACAAACGAATGGGTCGCGTGTCTTGCCTTGATGAAACGTCACAGCCACCGTGAGTCGCGGACTCCTGGACAACCAAAAGGAGATACCTCCAGATATGTGCGATCGGGATAGGCTTGTATAGAGACTGAACTCCTGTCGGGAATTGCGATCGGAGTCCTATCGGGACTGTCTGTATACAGAGTACAATTTCCTATCGGGATTTCGGACACGAAGCGAGCTGGACCCCCAGACGACGTTGCCCGTCGACACTGCAGAATGGGACTTCTGGGGAGGATGTGCTGCGGACAAAGGGCTGATATATGTGACTCCGACAAGCATTGATGCAATACCTCACGCACTCACTAACCATCTGGTCACAACGCTCGCACTTAGTGAACCACTCGATACGAGAATGGCTCCTGTGATCTGGGGACCCGCTCCGCCGCCGAAAACACCGCTTGCGCGATACCGCCAGCTCTCGCCGCTCGCCGGCGTCCACGTCTCTCCGCTCTGTCTTGGGGGTTTGAGCATCGGCGACAAGTGGGAAGCGTACGGTATGGGATCGATGGACAAGGCGTCGAGCTTCAAGTTGCTGGATGCGTTCTACGACGCCGGAGGGAACTTCATCGACACCGCCAATGCCTACCAAGACGAGAGCTCCGAGGAGTTCATAGGGGAGTGGATGGAGCAGAGGGGTATCCGGGACCAGATGGTGATCGCGACGAAGGTAAGGGTCGGATCGCCTTGGGTAGAGGATTGCACGGTGTGAACTGGCCCCCAGTACACCGTCAACTTCAAGCGTGCTGCCACCGATATCGGCCAGAAGGTGCACTACTCCGGCAACAGCACGAAGGCTCTGCGTGTTTCTGTCGACGCCTCCCTCAAGAAGCTCCGGACCGAGTACATCGACATCCTGTACTTGCATGTGGTCAGTTCAGTCGACGTTCAGAACAAGTCCACGACTCACCTTGCGTAGTGGAACTGGGATGCTTCCGTCGAGGAAGTCATGAACAGCCTGCACAACCTCGTTGTGTCTGGCAAAGTCTTGTACCTGGTGCGTACGGGCGATGTGTGCTTTCGCCTCGTGTTGGACTCAGCGATCATCTCAGGGAATTTCGGACACTCCAGCATGGATCGTGTCGAAGGCGAATCTGTACGCGCGCCTGACCGGCAAGACGCCCTTCGTGGTCTATCAAGGGTCCTGGAGTGTTCTGCACCGCGACTTCGAGCGTGACATCATCCCCATGGCGCTATCGGAAGGTCAGCTACGTTCGCATCTGCTATCCTTCCTGCGCACTCATCCCAGAGCAGGACTCGCATTGGCTCCGTGGAACGTACTTGCCGGAGGGAAGATCCGCACGGACGATGAGGAGGAGAGACGTCGTCGCACGGGAGAGAAAGGCAAGCTGTTCCAGCGCGCGCTGAGCTTCTAGGCTAACTCGACATGTTGCTGTGCAGGACGAACGGTTGCCGGCCCCGACTGGGAGCGCACAGAGGTCGAGCGCAAGATGTGCAAGGCGCTGGAAGAAGTCGCGAAGCAAGTTGGTGCGAAGAGCATCCAAGCGGGTCAGATCGGTGTCTTGTATACGCGAGGCCGGATGGATGACTTACTGAATACACAGTCGCCATTGCGTACGTCATGCAAAAAGTGCCCTACGTCTTTCCGATAGTCGGAGGACGCAAGGTCGAACAACTCGAGGCCAACATCGAGGCCCTGAACATCGCGCTCTCCGAGGAACACATCAAGTTTATCGAAAGCATCCTGCCTTTCGACCTAGGTTTCCCTATGGCACAGATCGTGAGTCTGTACTACCCATGCCCATTAATCTAGAAAACTGACCTTATGCCCCGAGGGTGATGGAACGACGTACAATGTCTTGCACCAATTTTCCGGCAACTACGATAGGTGGCCGCGGGCGCAGGCTATCCGTCCGACCGCAGCATGAGCGAGTTTCTATAGTTCATCACGTTAGCCATCTCATGTCTGTTCGTTCTCCGCACGTACAGTACTGCATCCGACATGCGGCAGATATTGACTCGAATTCGTTTGGAATAGGGGAATCTGTCATTAGTTTCACCGTCTACGCAACGCTCACGCACGATCATAGAGCTCACACGGCCTCCAGTCATCCAAACTTTCCGACTGGTTCCGGAGGTGATGTGGTTGTTGAGTACAAAGTTGCGTACTTCAGAACTGCTTTCGGGCGGGACAGGCGCACACCGCCCATGTGCCAATTCCCACGGCGGGCGGCGGCCGCGGCCACAGTCAGAACGCTGTTCGAGATGATACCGCGGCCACTCACCATTGTTGAGAAGTACTGATACAGCATCTTGAGAGTCGGTGAGAGAGCATATTCTCCATACGAGAAACGTATAGGTTTAGTACTAACAGCCATGCATTTCAGTCGCTTCCACGTTCCACAGGCAGCGCCGAACATGACTCGGATGCTGTGGGCGGACCGCCCATGCGTACTTCTTCCGAAAGAGACAGAGAACTTGCCCGCCGTTCACAAATTCGGCAGGGTATCCCATACTTTCCACAGGTTGCCAAAGCTCTCTAAAGCGCCGGATAGCTCCCAGCAACAAAAGGCTTCAGACCTTGGCCGCCGGCGTACCCATGGCGAAGTTGCATGAATGGTTAATCACGCCAACCGGAGACACACCTCGATGGTCCCTTCTGAACCGCGAGGAAACCCGCCTCAAAACCCTCCGAACCACGCTCATCTATGCACTTGTCCTTGCTTGATTCTTGTTCCGCTATATCCGCACTGGCAATGGCATCTCCCGGCGTTACGCCTCCCGCCATCAGCCTGTCAACCTCGAACACCGTCGCACATGGGGCCAGGGCCGGAGCTCTCGTGGACATCTCGGTATTTCTTGCAGTTTACGGAAACGCTCCTCCTCCATGACGCTACTTCGTAGTTCTTCTGCGTCCTGACAAGGCCCGCAAGCTCCCTGCGCGATGTTCGTGATCGTTGTGAAACGAAATCCGGAACATCCTTGAGAAGAGAAGAGAACACGATGACAGTGATATATTCGCGGCAGTAGATGTATTACGGAACTGATTACCGCCTGCTAGAGCACGGGGCTTTTGGTGATACTCGCGGGAGCTGAGGCGCGAGAGCAGTCGGTCTTTACGTGATATTTCCTTGCTATTCGTGGGGTGCGGGGATTGGGATGGCAAGCGCTAGGTATACATAGGGTGTACAGAGAAGAGAGCGAGAACGACGAAGCATATATAATGATATTGTGTCGGAACGAGACGATGGATGAGCATAGGATATACCAGAGATATAGAGTCGCGTCTGAGATGGGTCGTGTCGGAGAAGTGCGAGCAGTGAGCATGCTCGACGGTCTATGTGCGGCAGAGACGCCACTGTGGGGTGCCTGTACGCATGCACAATGTGGTTCAGGGGACGCCGGGGCAACGCACAACACAAGACATACCACGAGGGACGGAACTCATGCGTTCGTCAGCAATGTACGTCACAAGGAAGCCCGGGTCGCAGGAGCTCCAGCGGTCATGATGATCGTTGACTGCCGGCGGCGGCAGCAGCAGCGAGGTCGCTCTTCTTCACCGCCGGGCGGCGAGGCTTCCTGTGACCAACGGCAGAGCGAGTACGAGGGGCCCGGTCCTGACCACGCCGCTTCGGCGTCGGGTCGTAGAAGCAGGTCACGCCGGCGACGCGCTCGCAATTGAAACAAGACGGTTTCGCGCCATCGCATCGCAGCTTGCGGACACGGCTGGACGACGAGAAGCGTATCGTGAGCAGCTGAGACTGAAGAACAAGCGAGAGGCAGGCTCACCAGCGGTCGCATGCGACGTAGACTCGCTCTCGCGCCTTGCCCTCGACGGTCAACGGCTGGCTCGGGTCCAGCGCGATCTTGGACTTCGCGCGGTTGCTCGAGTTCGGGCTCTCCGGGTCCGTGTGCTGAGGCGAAGAGCAGATTGAGGAGTTCGTGTACTCTTCCTCGAGCGGAGTATCGTACTGAGATCCCGGGTAGAAGAACGGGGGAGCATGAGGATGGTGTTGCTGCTGGTGCGTCGTCGACGAGCCCTGCTGGAATGCAGGCGGGTACGAGTTGCTCCTCTGTACCGGGTACGGCTGGAACTGAGGTTCATGGACGTATTGAGGCTGAGGATCGTAGAACAGGCTGAGGAGGATACTGGGGCTGCTGAGAAATTGTGGATGCTGGGAGAATTGGGGTACTGGGGTGCTGGGGATGCTGGGGGTAGTCGAGGAGCTGAGTGGAAAGTGTGGATCGAGAATAGACGCGTGGGTCGAAGCCCTGTTCCTGCGAGGCTAGAACGTCAAGCATGCCACAACGTCATACGGGACGGTTGGGCGTGCGGCTGGTGGCTGTAGCTGCCGTACGGGATGTGCCGGACATGTCTGGAGGGGCGTGCGCTATGTGGAGGCTGGATGCAGGAAGGGAATCCAGTGTCAGCTCGTGGTGGCGGGCCTCGGTCAA